>JASVEL010012616.1:0-168375 GCA_032618575.1 Nicotiana noctiflora
AGGTGTAGTATCTGAATCGGGTGGCACACCGCCACATGTATGGTATCAGGATCGGGTGGCACGCCGCCACAGGTATGGTATCTGGATTGGGTGGCATGCCGCCACAGGTATGTTTTTGGAACGGCTTGCGCGCCGCAACAGTGTGACGTGGGAAATATAGCTTCCTATATGCTACCTTGTATACAATACTTCCTAGCTTTTGAGGAATAGTCCGTATTGGGTATCACTCGGGGAATAGCACATCGGTTGTGTCTATTTAGGATTGGATAGCATATATTAAATGTATCACCGAGCGTGTGATTGATTGCTTGAGTTCAGACCTTAATATGTGCGTGGCTGACCGTTCTGAGCATGGTAACTTGAGGTGCTTCAGGAGTAATAGTGTTTGGATAGAATCAGGACTGTGGCAAGACCACATGATGTTATGACCTTTCGATGAGGATTCAGGTACTCTAATTCTATGATGTGAGACGAGATCTCAGTTATGTGTTGTGATGGTATTGAGGAATTTAAATTATAGCTCTTTGTGTGAGTCTGTTGTCACGATTCGAGTGTGTTCAAATCGTTCTTATTGGAGCCTGTGTTGTGCTCGTCGCGGCTTAGGCCAGTGTTGAGGTGTCATATCACAGTGTGGTGTGTTATAATCGAAATGATCACTTGAGTCATTAATGAGTACGAGCATATTTGATCTCAATTCGTTAGAAAGGTAATATCGAGGTTTGGCTCCAAAATTTATTGTGGTATCAGTTAAAAAGGGAAATGGATTCATGAATGGTTGACCCGAAAGATGGGTTCGGTATATCTCATGCCTCAGCTGCCGTGGGCAGGATTTGAAGGTGCTGGGATAAGACTCTATCTAATGAGAGAGGTTTTTCTGCTAGTATTTGGTCATGGTGGCCATTGTTGTGATTAAAGACCATCGTCTCGAGCGATTCGGTTGTTTGATACATCATGTGATCTCACCCGGGGTGGCAAGTATGGGCTATTACAGATGGATCATGTGTATTCTGAATATAGGCATGAGATTCACATTTGGTATGTGATCTCGGAAAGTGCAATGTGGTCTATGGTGCGGATGGGCTGTGAGATTTCCAGCTATAGTGTGCACCAGACTTATATGAGATAGGGTGACGTGGGATCGCCCCAAACATATGCTTGGTAAGATCATTCAGCTATTGGGTTACTTCTAGTAAACCTCTTGGTCTGCTCGAGGACGAGCGTTTGCTTAAGTTGGGGAGAATGTGATGACCCGGCCCGTCATTATGTGATTTATCACCCCGTTACCCCCGTTATATGCTTGTTAACGTTTCAATATGCATGTTTGGCGAGTTTGAGTCAATTCGGATTGAGTTTAGTTGGAAATGAGACAAAAAGTCTCTTAGAAGAAAGAATAGTTGGGAAAAGTCAACTGGACATTGACTTGTGAGTTAGAGAGCTCGGAATCGAATTCTAATGAATTGGTCAGCTCCGGGAGGTCATTTATGAGCTAGGAAAGCGATCGGAAGTGAATTTGGAGGCCCGGTGTAGTTTTAGGCTTGAATTGGCTAAGGTTGAATTTTGGCGAAATCCGAATGGTAGGTGAGATTTTGACTCGAGAGTCGGAATGGAATTCCGACAATTGCAGTAGATCTGTTAGGTGATTTTGGATATGCCTGCAAATTTTCAGGTCATTCGGACATCGTTCGGTCGGGTTTTTGATCGAATGTGAATATTTGAAGTTAAAGTTAAACTTAAGCTTGAATTTGTTGAAAAAGGGACGATTTTGATGTTAACGATAGAGTTTTGATGATTGGAACAAGTTTGAATAATGTTATAAGAGGTGTTAGTACTTTTGGTTGAGGTCCCGGAAGTTTCGGGGTAAATTCGGATGCCCAACGAGTCATTTTGGAAGATTTTTGCCGTTTTGAGCATAAATGTAATGATCCAAAGGTCTATTTTTAGTTCTAGATATCCAAATTTGATTTCGAGACTTTGAGAATTTAAATAATGAATTATAGGACTGATCCGGAAATTTTGGTTTAATTTCATCAAGTCGCGATTGGGTTTTTGACGCGAAACATGAGTTAATTGTTTAACGAGCGAAATTGATGTTGCACTGAGCAAATGAGATCCAAATTCAGTTTTGTTTGAATCACTGGGTCCGTATCGAAATTACGGAGCCATAGGAAAAAGAATCGTCAAATTCCGGGTTCGTATGATTGAGTTATAGCATTTTTAGTGAAATAAAAAGCTGCTTCAATTTTCTGGGGCAAATCTGGTATTTTCGCTTCTGCGATGAACAATACCCGCAGAAGCGGGTGAACAGTGATTTTTTGCTTCTGCGATGAACAGTTCCGCATAAGCGGTGAACAGTAAATCGCACCTGCGGTGAACAGTAACCGCAGATGCGAAAATCGCTGGGCTTTTAATTGGGGCAATCCGAGAGTTTCTTCATTTTTGGAGCTAGGGAGCTCGGATTGAAGCGATTTTCGAAGCGATTTTCACCATATGGATGGGGGTAAGTATTCTATATCCAAAAGTGATTATATTCAATGATTCCATGGTTATTTTTCATCAAGTATTAGTGAATCAAATGGAAGAAATTGGAGAAAATTTTTAAACTTTTCGAAAACGAAAATTTAGGATTTGAAGGGTCATTTGTGGTCCGATTTGGGAGTTTTTGATATGTACGGACTCGTGGAGAGACGAGGATTCTGAATATAACTTTTGTAATTTTTCGAGAAGTGTACCGAAATTCGGGTTTTGCCAATTTCGTGATTTTTGATATTTTTCGAGTTCTTTCGATTGGGTTATGTTCCATTAGCCTATTTTGATATATTTGTACTGATTTTGGCTAGTTTTGACGTGCGTGGATGCCGGTTCGAGGAGCTAAGGCATCGCGGGCATGAGTTTTCGCCGGTTCGAGGTGGGTAATACTTGTAAATGATGTCCTGAGGGTTAGTAAACCCCGGACTTGCACATCTTAGTGCTGTGTTGAGGTGACTTGCACGCCGGATAACGGGCGTGGGGTAGAGCACCATTGGAGATTATGACTTGGTCCGTCCCGCGTAATAAATAATAACGCCTAATTGTTGAAATGAATTGGACTAATTATCATACTAGGGCTTCGTGCCGATTATTTGAATCCTTCGGGGATTGGTATCATTGTTTTGATAACACTGTGCATATTTTTATCTAAATTTAAGGTTTTAAATGGGCATGACAATTTATGTGAGCATATGCATACACATGCATGGATCGGACTGCACGCCGCAGTGGTATATGGATCGGGCTGCGCGCCGCAGCAGGTGTGATATTAATATTGTGCTTGGGCTGTAGGAGCCCCTCCGGAGTCTGAACCCCCACAGTGAGCACGGGTACCCAAATTGGATCGGGCTACACGCCTTTGCGGTCATATGCATTGCATGGCATACATACATTGGTTTACGTGTACTACGTGGCATAACATTTAGCACTCATACATTACTGACACACATGCATTAGTTGCCTTATTGACCTTATCTCTTCGTGGAAATTGATAAGAAGTGCTGAGCCCGAGGGGCTGATTTGAGTGCGGTCTTGCACTGCTTGAGATTGTACCAGGTATTGGTATATTATCATGAAAGAAATAAGCTAAAAATTTAGATTTCTAAATAATCTATTCACATATGCTGGAAAGGAATAAAAAGATAGTTCTGTATTGTGTAGCATGAGATAGTGCCTTGCGTGATTTTCTTTCCTTCAACATTATTTACTTTTATTATCGTTGAGTTGGAAGTACTCACACCCGACTCCCTGCACCTTGTGTGTAGGTCCAGGTACATCATAGAAGAGCTGATTCTATAGCTGCTCGGAAGTGCATTTGGACAGTCGAGGTAGCTGCCAGCGTCCGCACGACCTGATTTTCCAGCTTATCTATATTTTTGTTCTGACCATCCCACACTTGTGCACAATTATATCCACTATTTACACGTATATTCTGTAGAGGCTCATGACTCTTGACCCTTCGGTCTGTGGGAGTTGGTATGTGTTGGGGCTTAGTTGCCTGTTTTGATATATCTATCACCGTTGTCTTTTAACTTGTTATGCTTAAATGGGTTAATGCGAGCTCATAGATCCGTAAAATGTTGTTGATTGGTCGGGCTGGCCTAGCAGTGTGCTGGGCGCCATCACGATCGTATTTGGGGTCGTGACATTCTTTGACCATCCTAGTTGGTTTCTAAATGAATTCTCCAAAGCATCATTAGAGAATGATAGTCATAATATTATTACGGTTAGGGCATGTATTCTATCGTGTCAAATTAGTCATTCATGTTCAAACAAGGAACTAAAATCTTGAACATAGCTTTTATTAGAAGAGCTCACGTAGTTGTATAAATAAAGAAAATATGTCATAAATAGAAAAATTATCAAATCAAGGCATAAAGTAGCTTAAGATCTGGTTCAAATGAACAATGTTGGCCCGTGCAGTAAAGAAAGTATGTCATAAATACAAAAATTATCAATTCAAGGCATAAAGTAGCTTAATATCTAGTTCAAATGAACAATATTGGGCCCGTGCTCTGCACGGGCAATTTTCATCTAGTGTATGAATATGATTCGTTGAGAGTAATTACATTCGTCCAATGGCCTATGCGTATGATAGTATATGTGTCACGACCCAAATCCTGGTCGTGATGGCGCCCAACACAATGCTAGGCAAGCCCGACCATATTACCTCTTAACCCAACCAATTTTTAATTCCAATTAATCAAATTAAACATAAACAGCAAGTGATCATATCAAATGATAAGCGTGATAGTAAAGCATACAAAAACACGGTCCCAACACATCGTGGTGTCACGAGACTGAGCCTCTACAGAGTAACATCCTAATACAAACAAGTCTAGGCAAAACGAAAACAACAAGATGATAAGGAAGGAGAAAACAGGCTCTGGGACGCTGGCAACTACCTCATAGTCTCCGCAAAAGTAGATGATAATCAGCAGCTGTCACACCTCCTTTTTCCGCTAACCCGCGAGGGCGCGAAGGAGTTTTTCCAATTAAAGGACAATCGAAATGGGATTTTATTTTAAATCAGAGTTGCCACTTGGGAAAATAATGGTGTCCCGAGTCACCGGTTTAATCCCGAACCGAGGAAATTCATAACTCTGTATTATAGTCTGCGAAACTAGAAACCTGGATAAGGAATTCTGTTAACCCGGGAGAAAGTGTTAGGCACTCCCGGATTCCGTGGTTTTAGCACGGTCGCTCAACTGCAATTTTTTGCTTTTATCTTATTTCTTCATATATTTCAATTGACGTGCCTTTAATGTTCCGTTTTTAATTTTAGAAGAATTGCGACGTTACGAAAACACATTTCGAGTCACACCGCAACCAGTATGCCTGTGACTTTAATGCGTTTCAGTTTCGCTGAGAGTAAGATTTGGGTCACATAAATGCGCACCCGTATTTAGGAAAGTAGTTTAAGTCGTACCTTAAATGGTCTATCGGCTTTTAATTATTTTGGGTAAGACTATGGAATTTGCTGATAGTCTTCCCGGGTCTGGTTATGTTATCTCATCACTAAAGGGGCCCCCGCTTTTTTAATGTTATGCGAGGCTCGTCCCAATTATTCATTAAAGTCCAATCCTATTTGTTCACTATATTTTCTATGTATGTTTTTCCCTTAGCCATTTTGATACTAAATATCCCAGGCCCGTGTTATTTCGGTTGTTTATTGGGCCTGGATTTTTACTCTCTTATTTAAACGGGCATTAGATCTGCCCAGGCCTTAAAAGACCAGGCTGTCTCCGAGCTTCTGCTCATCATCCCAGTCGACCTTGCACCATGGTTCAGGCCCCCGTTATGTTGGGCCCAAACCAAACAGGAACAACAATAAACATAAGTAAATACATGATGGTACATATTTGGGATCAATAAAGAATCAAACTGCATTTTTTATTTTTATCATCAAAGAGAAAAATCATGATACAAATTGTCAATGTTAACTCTGAATAAACTATCCACTGTAGACGAGAATTAAAAGACTATTTCTGTTTTTGATTTCTAACAACGAATTTATACTAACAATCAAATTACTTACTAGTCGAAAGATTTAGGAACTCAGCTTACTTATCTTACGAGGCCTGACCAAATTAAGGTGATTCAACTAGTTTATTTACAGTATCTAAAGAAAAGCTAAACAATTTATTCACAGATGCTCAACTATATCCCTGTTTTTATTACGGGCTAAACACCTTATCATTACAAACACATCCTAATTAAGTTGCTTCGATATCTGATTATTTCCCCTTTTAAGACTTAATCAAATCTGAACTTTGGTTTACGAGAAAATTAACTATATAAGCAGTGATTAGACGATTTAATCAATTAATCAAACAACCCTAGTACTTGGATTCTAATGATTCCCTGACTTAAGTATGGTTAAACTACTGATTTTACTATCACTTGGATTATTACATAAATACTAGCCTAGTGCAAAGTCATTAAACCTTAGTGATGAAATAGTTGCGGCTTGATTTACCATTATCCTCCTCAGATCTTACCTATGTTAAAACGCAGAGCCGCTATCTAGGTGATTATGATTTACAAAACTTTTATGAAGAAACAGTTAGTGGTTTGAAAGTTGTGATTAGTTAACTTATGTTTTAGAGTTTTTACCTATTTAAACTAAGTCATATGCTATCTATGCTAATCTATCACTATTAAGCTATCTATTACAATATTTTTTGTTTCGTTCTTCTACTGCTACATTCAACATTACACAAAAACTACAGATCTAATACACTAAACCAGTAACACAAAAATAAACCACAGATTCATAATAACAGGTAATTTCTGATGCTTGAACTTCATTTCTATCCAGCAAATTCCAATACAGTTTCATTATAGATAGAAGAGTACCTGAATCAAAAGTAGAAGGCCAATGAGTCTAAGAGGATTCAAGCGAGTAGTTAACAGCAGAATACTCAAACAACAGGCAACAGTGGGAATTTGAACTTCAACAAATGAAGATCACAGCAACAACAAATATAGGGACCCAAGCAAACACTTGAGCAAAACCAAACCCACAAGGATCAAATGACTTTCTCACAGTTTTAATTTGAAAGTTATGCAGGAAACTACTGCTACCTCACTAGTATTTCTCTCAACTTTTCTTTCAAAACCCCCAGGAAACTTGTATACCCCTGCTTGAATCACAGTTAACTCCCAAACAATAACCAATGTCTAAATGACTATGCCTATTATCAGCTCAGAGCTTGCATTAAAGCTGGGGACTCTCCTTTATGTCTGCTTCTCTCTATCTGATATTGTTTGCAAAAAAATGGATACCCCTTTATCTGTGCCCCCTCCCTCTACTTATAAGCAAAACAGACCCCTAGGGACTATTCAGAAAATTCAAAGCAGAACCCTGCCCATCCTCCTTCTGCCCAGCCCATTAGGTTCCCTGAACACCCCACTACTAAATGTCTATGTATATGCTTTATTATTTTAATCCAAAGACTGCAGGAACTAGTGGTATCCTGCTGTACAGCAGGTTCCACTAGTTCATTTCATGGGTAGGGCATTTTTTAAATCCTGGGATGCTAACATTCTGATTCAAATCACTAACAGCTATATCCCAACATCATTGACAATTCAAAAATCTGTTAAACCAATAGTGGCTCGGTTGAGTCTTAACAATGTTAATCATTATTCAGTGTTCTTAGCAGGAAAATTTGTATAACTAATCTATGACATTTACTTACTTGATCACAACCCATATAATCAAGAACAAATAAAGGCCAAACAAATCAGTGATACAGGGTTCCGGGCAGACTGGGGGACATCAAATTTTAACTGACGACGCTAATCGAATTAAACACACAAAATGATCACATCAACTATCAACTGATTAAAAACGAGTAAGAATAGAATAGACCAAATAAAGGGTCTGGGGATGGAAAGAAAGATGCTAGAAAATAACACGAACCAAGAAAGACATAGAGAAAATCCATGCGAAGTAGAAAGAAAAAGGGAGGAATACCTCTGAAAACGACAACGGCCCAGGCTTGACCTCGGACTCAAATCATTGAAGCCAAATGGGCCTTAATCTGGGTGTTCTCAATCGAGAATACCTAGATTAAGGTCCATTAGACCTCAATCTCCTATCAATTTCGAACGAAGATCCCCTTTTAGGATTTTGGGGTTCATGTGGCCGTTTTTGGGGATCGACCGGTTCTGGCACGATTCGAACCGGGCTAAGGTTGGTAGGGGTGTGAGGGAGGTCTAGGGGTGGCGTGGTGTTGATTTGGGGTCAAACGGATAAAGTGAGGTTTGGGTCGATTTTTCGATCTAATATTCGAAGAGCTTGGGGATGATTCGAGGTTAATGGTTCATGTATTTGTGTAGAGAAGGTTTGGGGGGTTCTGGGGTGTTAATTTGGGGGTGATTGGACCACCAGAACCGCCGTGAGGCGATTTCCGGTGGGCGGAGCACGGTGGGGGACGACGGAGGCTCAATTCGTCTCTAAGAGAGACGATGAAGATGAGGGGTCTGGCTTAAAGGGGGCTGGGTAGGCCATGAGACTTATATACCTGTGTGGGAAATGAATCCTGGCCGTTTGATCTGATGAGATCAACGGCCTGGATCATTTCACTTATCCAAACGGTGCCGTCTAGGCATCATTGAAGCCGGGTTGGTCTGTGGGCGGACTGGGTCGGGCTACGTAACGGGTTGGGGGATAGGATCTCCTCCGTTGGATCGAGGATGGTTCGACGGACATGATTGAATGCCTTGAAACGATGTCGTTTGGACGCTCATGAAACATACTGGGCCGTTTGATCTTGCGGGATCAACGGCCTGGATTGTGTCAAGCTCAACGACGTCGTTTAGACGTCTAAAGGTGCCGATCCATTTGGACAGGGCAAAGACAGCCCTTTTGGGCTGCGATTGTTTGCAAAAATAGCCTTTTTTCCTTTTTTCCTTCACTAACCACATTTAAATTAAAGCCACTCTAAACAAATTGAAAGAAATAAAATCACACGCCTATTAATTCCTACGCAAACCATTAATACGAATTACACATTTAACTAAAATCGCCTAAAGGCAAAGAATAAAGATGCGCATTTTTTGTAATTTTCTTCGTGGTTAATTAATTCATATGAACTCAAAATTGGTTCCTACACGCCTACGATACGTATTTTGTATTTTTGATTAATGAAACAAATAAACACACACGCAAACAAGTACTAACGCCAAATAAAGACAACACAAAATCCGTAGAAACCAAAACACAAGACTATTTTAGTTTTCTGGGAGTAATTGTCGTGAGGGCAAAATCACGTGCTCATAGCTGCCCCTCTTTGCGCGAAAACCCGTAGAGTTTTCGTGCAAAGATAAGTGAGCGGATACGAGCGATTTTTTGCCCGTTTGAGCACTCCGTATGAAGCATTTTTGAAAAACGTTTGACCGAACCTTCGCTTCAGAAGGTCTCCTACATATCCCTGGCTAAACGGGAATCAAGTCATTGTAGTTCGGGAAGTTTCGGTAGCTGGGACTACTATGAAGCTGTGATCTTGCTGTTACTGCTGTTTCTGCTGATGCTACTGCTTAACTGACCTCCTTATTACACCGTGCTAAACGAAAAATAAGAAGCTAGACTAAATTACAGCATTGCGAAATCTTATCTATCTTTACAACTTGATCTTGTCATGTTCCTTGCCATCCTGCTGGCTTTGATGTTTCTTCACATGCTTATTCTCTTCTGACAATTGTTATTTTGGGCTATCTTGATTGCCGAACTCCGACCATTGGTCCCTTCCTTGTGATCTTCGAATTATTTTCCTTCGAAGTCTGAATCTATCTTTTCTGATCCTTGTTGCCTTCCTCCTGACTATGAACTTGGATTCATGCTAGGGATTTCTGTTATACTCTACCGCTTTCCTCAACCAACTTCAAAAAAATAAATCGCCGCTCCATTCTTCAGGCGGGCTCCCTGACTTCAACAACAAACTTCAAAACTAAATCGCCACTCCATTCTTCAGGAGGGCTCCTTGGCTTCAACAACAAACTTCAAAACTAAATCGCCACTCCATTCTTCAGGCGGGCTCCCTGACTTCCACTACATCTTCAAAACTAAATCGCCACTCCATTCTTTAGGTGAGCTCCCTGACTTCAACAACAAACTTTAAAACTAAATCGCCACTCCATTCTTCAGGCGTGCTCCCTGAATTTAACTACAACTTCAAAACTAACTCGCCACTCCATTCTTCAGGTGGGCTCCCTGACTTCAACTACAACTTCAAAATAAATCACCACTCCATTCTTCAGGCGGGCTCCCTGACTTCAACTACAACTTCAAAACTAAATTGCCACTCCATTCTTCAGGCGGGCTCCCTGACTTCCACTACATCTTCAAAACTAAATCGCCACTCCATTCTTCAGGCGGGCTCCCTAACTTCCACTACATCTTCAAAACTAAATCGCCACTCCATTCTTCAGGCGGGCTCCCTGACTTCAACTATGACTTCAAAACTAAATCGCCACTCCATTCTTCAGGCGGGATCCCTGACTTCAACTACAACTTCAAAACTAAATCGCCACTCCATTCTTCAGGCGGGCTCCCTGACTTCCACTACATCTTCAAAACTAAATCGCCACTCCATTTTTTAGGCGGGCTTCCTGACTTCCACTACATCTTCAAAACTAAATCGCCACTCCATTCTTCAGGCGGGCTCCCTGACTTCAACTATGACTTCAAAACTAAATCGCCACTCCATTCATCAGGCGGGCTCCTTGACTTCCAACTACAACTCAAAATTAAATCGCCACTCCATTCTTCAGGCGGGCTCCCTGACTATAACTTCAACACTAAATCGCCACTCCATTCTTCAGGCGGGCTCCCTGACTTCCACTGTAACTCACTAATTCTGTCCCGTCCATGTCGCCTTTCTTTGCCTCCTGTAGCACTTTCTTCCTCCTGCATCGCCTCACGGGCCATCCTTCATTCTGAATTACCTTGTTTTTGAATTGCTTTCCTCCTGGGTTGTGTTATTTTTCTCTTGACTGCTGGGGATATCTTTGGAATTGATTACTTACCCACTGGGGATAGTGCTGCTGGGGAAATTGTCTTTGTTTCCTCCCTTTCTACTTTCTTTAGAACCTTTATTCTCTCCCGAGATCACTGGGGATTGCAATGTCATCAGTTGGGGATTACGCTATCGGAGAAACCTCGAAATCAGTATTTTATTTTTCCAAGAACTGCTGGGGATGATGCTGGCCTCTTGCCTTCCTGGACATAAGTTTCCTCGTTTTGTCCTGTCTGCTGGGGGTATAATTTCCTCTATCACAGCTTGTTGTTTTCTTTCTTTCAAAGCTACCGGGGATAACCGATTTCACCGATCGTTTCCTTGCATTATCTGGCTTCTTTCCCCGGCCGGATACTTGGTTTCGAGAAAATTTTCACAACGAGAGAAAATTTTCTGCCCCAGTTTGAGAATCTTCTTCGCGGCTTGCTTTTCTGCTAGCAAACCCTCTTTTCCTGTTTCAAATGAAAGAAAAAACTGATTAGTTTTTAAAATGTGGCGGCTGGTTGTGGTGCTCCTGCCAGGGATGGTTCTCCTCTTCTTTCCTTGCTCCGCGTTTCATTGTCAGACCCCGCTGGGGATGTTATCGTTTGATGATATTCATGATGGGGACAGTTTTCTCCTTTCTCCTTTGCTAGGGATGGTGCCCTTGCCACAAATGGTCTTTCATTTCTCCTTTCTATTCCAAACTTCAGTATGGTCCTTGTTGTTCTCCGCCTTACTTCGTAACTCCTCTGGACTTTCCAATCAATCCTGTCGTTCCAATCCTAATATCGGAACTTCTTTTGACTTATTGCCTTGTTTCGTGCCTACTCATCTTTATCGTACCGCTTTGGGAGACTTGGTAGTAAGCTTTAAAAAATCAATTTTGGACATGAACATAATAATCTTTAAAGAGAGAAAAAAAATGATAGATAAAATGAAATAAATAAATGAACATTGACCGCAAAAGACAAAAAGGAAAAACTTTTCTGAGCTCAAAACTTGGGGAAAACTATCTGAATGTATAACCGATCCACTAGTTACATCGTGCCTTTAAGATTAATCTGCCTAGTCTATTTATGTCAATCCCTTTCTGACGGCTTCGTTTCGCTAGAAGTAAACGAATGTCCCAACCTCGTCCCATGCAGATACCTTGTAACCATCTCGACTTGTCACCTCATAGTGCCCTTCAAAGGGTTTTCACTAATGCGATTCTCTCATTTCTCTCAACCTCCCGTCGCCTTAGGGTGCCTGGAAAGGTTTTCACCGTAAGACTCTCCCATTTTTGTTTCTCTCAACTTTCTTCGCCTTAAGTTGCCCGCGAGGGTTTTCACCGTTAAGACTCTCTCATTTTGCTTTCTTTCCTTGCAGTGGATTGGGGTATTATCAACGATATCCCCTCTAACGGGCTATCCATTTTCAGCTTGTGAGTCGTGGATTCAGTCGAGGATCGGAGTGTCGTTGTCGGTTTTCATTTGCATGACTTGGCATTTCTCAAATACTGATCGAGAGGTCTTTTTGGTCAATAATATGGTTTTTGTGCGCGAGGCTTAGAGAAAAGGGATTTACCCTCGGCGGGCAGCTCATTACAACTTTTGGAATCCATACCATCTTTTCAAACAAACACGACTTCTGCCCCAATTTTGTTGCTTGGGGGAATCTTTGATTTTTATTACACTATGACTGAGCCGTGTGGCGCCTACGTATCCTCTTTGAGGAATCAGGTCGAACGTAGTCCACTTTTTTCTGTAACTTTTCTTTGTTTCTTTTCTATTTTGTTATACATCTAACTTGAGGATTCCAAAAGAGGGTATATGAAAGAATAATTAAGGCTAAAAAGGGAAAACAAAGGTAAAAGTGTTTGGGTAGTAGAAAAATTGCCTCTGTCATTTCATTCTCCAAAAATGCCGAATACAAACAAACGAAACCAAGCGTTGACAAATACATTAAAGAACCACACATAATATCTCTTGACTGCATTAGAATTGATAGCCATATCGGTGCATCTTCCCTCGATATCAGTAAGACACAGAGCACCGTTGGATAATACCCTAGTCACAACAAAAGGTCCTTGCCAATTCGGGGCGAACTTGCCCTTTGCCTCGGCTTGATGTGGTAGAATTCTCTTCAACACGTGCTGTCCCACCTCAAATTTCCTGGGACGTACCTTCTTGTTATATGCTGTCGCCATTCTCTTTTGATATAATTGGCCATGACATATTGTTGTCAATCTCTTTTCATCAATCAAGCTCAATTGCTCCAATCGGGCTTTGACCCACTCATCGTCATCAATTTCAGCTTCAACGACAATTCGAAGGGATGGAATCTCCACTTCGGCTAGTATTACTACTTCAGTTCCGTACACCAGCAAGTAAGGAGTTGCACCTACCGAAGTTCGGACGGTAGTGCGATAACCTAATAGTGCAAATGGTAACTTCTCATGCCATTGCCTAGACCCTTCTACCATCTTCCTCAAGATCTTCTTTATATTCTTGTTTGCTGCCTCAACCGCACCATTTGCTTTGGGACAATACGGTGTGGAGTTTCGGTGTGAAATCTTGAACTATTGACATACCTCCTTCATCAATCCGCTGTTATGATTGGCACCGTTTTCCGTGATGATCACCTTCGGGATTCCAAACCTACAGATGATGTGGGAATGTACGAAGTGCACCACCGCCTTCTTGGTTATTGCTTTGAAGGTTTTAGCCTCCACCCACTTGGTAAAATAATCGATCGTTACCAGAATGAACCTATGACCATTGGAAGCTGCCGGTTCTATAGGTTCAATAACATCCATACCCCACACCACAAATGGCCATGGTGCTGACATTGTATGCAACTCGGTCGGCGGACAATGAATCAGATCTCCGTGTATCTGACACTGATGGAATCTTCGTACGAAACTTATACAATCACGCTCCATAGTGAGCTAGTAATATCATGCTCGAAGAATCTTCTTGGCCAATACATATCCGCTCATATGTAGCCCACAAACTCTGGCGTGTACCTCGGTCATCACTGTTGTGGCTTGACTTGCATCTATACATCTCAACAATCCCAAATCTGGGGTTCTCTTGTATAGCACCCCTCCACTAAGGAAAAATCCGTTCGCCAATCGCCGAATAGCTCTCTTTTGATCTCCGGTTGCCTGCTCTGGGTATATTCCTAACCTGAGGTATTCTTTGACATCATGAAACCATGGCTCACCATCCATTTCTTCTTCTATCATATTGCAATAAGCATGTTGATTCCGAACTTAGATATGTAACGGATCGACACGAATCTTGTCCGGGTGATGTAGCATCGATGCCAAAGTAGCTAGAGCATCAGCAACCTCGTTATGCATCCTTGGGATATGTCTGAATTCTACTGACCGAAAACGCTTAGTCAGATCGTGCAAACACTGACGATACGGGATATGCTTCAAATCCCTGGTTTCCCATTCTCCCTGAATCTGATGTACCAGAAGGTCCGAGTCTCCCAAGACCAAGACGTCCTGTACATCCATGTCTACCGCTAGTCGCAACCCCAAGATGCATGCCTCGTACTCAGCCATATTGTTGGTACAATGGAAACGTAGTTGGGCAGTAACGGGATAATGATGTCCCGTTTCAGAGATAAGCACAACCCCTACTCCGATTCTGTAACGACCTGGCCGGTCGTTTTAGAAAATTACGCCCTAATCCCCAATTTATCTGTTCCCCTAAGTTCATTTCTGCTATTGTGGTTTGCCGGGAGAGCCGGTTCTGAAATTTGGAGCATCTTGGGACACTTAGTCCCTAATTGAGAGCTTTAAAGTTAGAAAATGGTCCATTGTCAAAACAATGTTAAGACGACCTCGGAACGGAAATTCGATGGTTCCATTAGCTCCGTTAGGTGATTTCGGAGTTGGGAGCGTGTTCGGAATGTATTTTGGAGGTCCGTAGCTCAATTAGGCTTGAAATGCCGAAGTTTGAAATTTTGGCGAATCCGAACGTTAGGTGAGATTTTGATTCGGGGGTCGGAATGGAATTCCGACAATTTCTGTAGCTTTGTTATGTGATTTTGGATATGTCCGCAAATTTTCAGGTCATTCGGACGTCGTTTGTTCGGGTTTTTGATTGAATGGTAGTTTCGAAAGTTTTGAAGAGACTTAGGCTTGAATCCGTGTGTAATTGGTGATTTTGATGTTTAGGATGGTGTTTTTATGATTGGAAAAAGTTCGTATCATGTTTTAGAGTATGTTGGTGGTTTTCGTTGGGGTCCCGGGGGCCTCGGGACGATTTCGGATGCCTAACGGGTCATTTTTGGAAGTTTTTGGACTGTTGTTCTGGTATCTGGTATTGTTCTTCGCGTTCGCTAGGGTCCTATCGCGTTCGCGAAGAAGAATTTGGCCTCTAAGACTTTGTTCTTCGCGTTCGCGATGGAGGTATCGCGTTCGCGAAGAAGGATTTTCCATCAGGGACTTTGTTCTTCGCGTTCGCGAAGAGTCCCTCGCGTTCGCGAAGAAGGATTTTTCTGTCGCACAGGTCCTACTTCGGAAGCTCATATCATTTACTCTACAAGGAATTTTGAGGTGATTTAAAAATGAAAGTTGTGGCTCTTTGAATCTAGTTTACAGAAACATATTATAATAGTCATTTGGAGTTATGTGTAAAAAGTTATGACCATTGCAATAGAGGCTGTCCGAGCAAAGTTGGAAAATGTTTTTTTGGGAGTTTGTTCTTCGCGAACGCGAGAGGAGGACCGCGAACGCGAAGAACAAATACCTGGGCAGCAGAATAAAGTTCAAACTTCGTCCCTTTTGCCATTTTTGATGATTTGGAGCTCGGGTAAGGCGATTTTTCGGGATATTTTTGGAGAAATCAAAAGGGTAAGTACTCTTAACTCTATTTTGGTTGTATAGCTCGAATCTATTGCAAGTTTTAGTCTTTAATTTGAGAATTTTTGTTAAAAATGGTAGAAAACCCTCTTGGATAGAATCAAGGATTTGATGGGCCATTTGTGGTCCGATTTGGGTGTTCTTGGTATGGTTAGACTCGTGTTGAGATAAGGAATCCGAAAATGTAACTTTCGTAATTTTTCGAGAAGCGTACCGAAAGTTGGGTTTTGGCAACTTTGTGGTTTTGGTGTAATTCGATTGTTTTGATTGGGTAATGCCCAATTGGCCTATTTTGATGTGATTCCATTGATTTTTATCGGATATTACACCTGTGGAGGCCGACATTCGCGGCAAGAGAGTTATTTCTTAGCGGTTTTGTACCGGAATTGAGGTAAGTGGCTTGTCTAACCTCGTGTGGGGGAACCTTTACCCCTAGGATATCATGTGATAGTTTAAATGCCTTGTACGCAAGGTGACGGGCGTGTACATGTGCTAGTTGTTGTAACTCACTTTACTCGAATTGTCCAATCCGTGATATTTCTGTTCTTAGATTATTAAGTTGTGACATTTACCTGGTATTCGTTAGGGAAGCATGATTAGGTAGGATTTATCTGTCTAATTGCCTAATTGTCCTACTTGAACTACTTGATAATTGTTGGCACCAGTCCTCGGTGAAGTTATAGTTAAGCGTATTACGTTTTCTGTGTGCGTTTTCTTTATTTGTTGTGTTGGTGGACTGCGGGTTCAATTCCCGGAGATCCCAGGGCTGTGGGTTCGATTCCCAGAGACCCGGATTTGCTATTGTTTGTGGACTGCGGGTTCAATTCCCGGAGATCCAAGGGCTGCGGGTTCGATTCCCGGAGACCCGGAGTTTATTGATATATTATTGAGATACGGACTGCGGGTTCGATTCCCGGAGATCCTGAGATCATTGAGATACACCCTGAGGTATTGAGACACGGGCTGCGGGTTCGATTCCCGTAGACCTAAAGATACCGTTATTGGGTCTGCGGGTTAAATTCCCGTAGCTCCTGGACTGTTGATTTTAGAATGGGACTGTGGGTTCAATTCCCACAGGTCCTGGACTTGTTAATTGAATTTGTTACTTGTTGTTAACTTAATTGTAGACGGTTGTAGTAATCGTTTTATTGTTGTTATTTCGGGATTATTATCATTTAAACTGCTTATTATTGTTATTATTATCATCTTTTATTTTTCTCAGTAGGGCCCTGACCTTCCTCGTCACTACTCCATCGAGGTTAGGCTTGGCACTTACCGAGTACCGCCGTGGTGTACTCATGCTACTCTTCTGCACACTTTTGTTGTTCAGATCCAGGTACATCAGGACAGGCTCATATTAGGTGATTCAGTAGCACTTCGGGAGACCTCGAGGTATGATCTGCTACGTCCGCGGATCCGGAGGCCTTCCTTCTATTCTAGTGCTAGTGGATGTTTTTCCTTCATTCCGTTGTTAGATACTCTTTATACATAGAGCTACAATTGTATGTTCTCTTTTAGTCTGTGTTACCCGTGGGATTCCGGGTCTTGGTGGTGTTTTATACAGTGAGTTTGACGGTTGTATGTGCCAAGCGGCATGGATTACATCTCCTTTTTATATTATTTTCCGCTATTTCTTATTTAATGTTCATAAACTAGTATATTCCGCAACGTGTTAGGCTTACCTAGTCGTGGGGACTGGGTGCCGTCATGACATGTTTACGATTGGTGAACTAGGGTCGTGACAGATTCCTTTTGCGTTCGCCGCTCCGTCGAAGAAAAGCTTCCACCCTGGATCCTCGGTTAATTCTGACCCATTAATTTGCAACACTTCTTCATCTAGAAAATACGTCCTCAAAGGTTTGTATCCGTCATCGACATGATTCTCAGCTAAGTGATCGGCTAGGGCCTGAGCTTTCATAGCCGTCCTCGTCACATAGATGATGTCGAATTCTGTAAGTAGTATTTTCCATTTTGCTAACCTCCCTGTAGGAATAGGCTTCTAGAAAATATACTTCAATGGGTCCAAACGTGAAATGAGGTAGGTAGTGTAAGAAGACAAATACTGTTTCAGCTTTTGGGCTACCCAAGTTAAGGCATAACAGGTCTTCTCCAAATGAGTGTATTTAACCTTGTGGACCGTGAATTTCTTACTGAGATAGTAAATGGCCCGTTCCCTTCTGCAAGTAAGATCATGCTGCCCCAGTACACAGCCAAGCGAATTCTCCAAGACCGTTAGATAAAGAATCGGGGGTCTACCCGGTTCGGGCGAAACTAGTACGGGTGGGTTTGACAGATATCCTTTGATTTGGTTGAATGCTTCCTGACATTCCGTCGTCTATTCTATCGCAGCGTCTTTCTTCAACAAACGGAATATGGGTTCACAGGTTGTTGTTAGCTGAGCAATAAACCTACTGATATAATTCAATCTCCCCAACAAACTCATTACCTCTGTTTTGTTCCTTGGCGGGGGTAACTCTTGGATGGACCTGATTTTGGATGGGTCCAACTCAATGCCCCGTCGGCTGACGATGAATCCTAGCAACTTCCCTGACGGAACCCCGAACGCACATTTGGCCGGATTGAGCTTAATATCATACCGTCACAGTCTTTGGAAAAACTTCCTGAGGTCAGCTATGTAGTCTTCTTGAAGTCAAGATTTTATGATCACATCATCCACGTACACTTCAATCTCTTTGTGCATCATGTCATGAAATACCGCAGTCATCGCCCTCATGTATGTTGCCCCTGCGTTATTCAGGCCGAACGACATTACCCGATAGCAGTAAGTCCCCCATGGTGTGATAAAGGTTGTCTTCTCCGCATCCTCTTCATCTATTAGGATTTGATGATATCCCGCATAGCAGTCTACAAAGGATTCGATCTCACGCCCAGCACAGTTATCAATCAAGATATGGATATTGGGAAGCGGGAAATTATCCTTAGGGCTCGCCTTGTTGAGATTGCGGTAGTCCACACATACTCTGATCTTTCCATCTTTCTTTGGCACTGGTACTACGTTAGCCAACCAATCAGGGTATCGAGTGACACGAATGACTTTCGCCTGTAGTTGCTTGGTTACTTCCTCCTTGATCTTTACACTCATCTCCGTCTTAAATTTCCGCAGTTTTTGCTTGACGGGAGGGCATGCCGGGTCAGTAGGTAATTTGTGAACCACTAGCTCAGTGCTGAGTCCTGGAATGTCGTCGTATGACCACGCGAAAATGTCTTTAAACTCCATGAGTGTTTTGATAAATTCTTCTCTCATGTTGGGTTCGAGATGGACACGTATTTTGGTTTCTTTAACATCATCCGTATCCCCCAGATTAACAGCCTCAGTATCATTTAAATTAGGTTTGGGCTTTTCTTCGAAGTGACTTAATTCTTCGCCGATTTCTTCTATGGCTTCATCATCGCCGTATTCCGATTCACTCTCGTCACTTCTTATTTCATGCGTTATTATTTCCAAACCAGATTGACTTTCTAGAATGGGTTGATTAATCTTTAAGCACACCATATCATTAAGATCAGTTGAAAGAAAGCTGCTCAGAAAAGTAAAAGAAAGAAAAATAAACAAAATTAGGAACAAAGGGAACAAAATTTCATTAATGGGAAAAATACAAGGAAAACAGGCTTGCATACTCAAACAAAAGAAAATGAACTAAAACAAATGGATTTTACTC
This sequence comes from Nicotiana noctiflora, assembly GCA_032618575.1. Taxonomy (NCBI): domain Eukaryota; kingdom Viridiplantae; phylum Streptophyta; class Magnoliopsida; order Solanales; family Solanaceae; genus Nicotiana; species Nicotiana noctiflora. The sequence goes on from JASVEL010012616.1 coordinate 19,575, forward strand.
CGGGGATAGCCCCACACAAAATTTGAAAGAAAACAATCTAAAACAGACTACCAAGACTCCCTCCGAATAGGGAGAGGAGTAGCCTTCCAATTATTCAACTTTGCTTTCGGTCCCACAAACTGTATCTCGGCATGGCTGGGCCCTTCACCATCCTCTAACATGCATACATCTGAGAATAAGTCCTCGAACCTTCTCAAGAACTCTTCGTCTGGCCTGACCATAGGACGGGGAACCCTTGTCGTCGGATGTCTTCTTATTCCGGACCTGACAAAAGATCGGGAAAGGTGTGGAACAGGCTTCGGGAGCACCCAAGTCTTCTGTTTATTCCTCTTGGCCCGTTGGATGTCCTCTGGTGTTGGCTCGAATCCCAAGCCGAAGGTTCTCACATTTTCAACCACGGATACCGGCTGTATGATACCTTGCAGAGATGCACCTAAACCTTTGCCGGGTACGAAACCGTTTCTCAACATTTCATGAGCCACCATGACGTCTGCAGTAATTACTCTGTCCTTGAGAACGCATTCCCCCTCTGGAAATCGGTTGACGGACACCGCATCGCAGACCTGTTATACCCATGGCCCAACATCCTCTTCTGTCTCAACAAAGGGGACGATGGTGCCCGGATGTAGATCATTCTCTCCATGGACTACGATCTCCTGTCGATCCCACTCAAACTTGACTAGTTGGTGTAGGCTAGACGGAACCGCTTTTGCAGCATGGATCCACGGTCGTCCTACCAGAAGGTTGTATGAAACCACCATGTCTAGCACCTGGAACTCCATGGTGAACTCCACAGGTCCGATTGTCAATACTAACATTATGTTCCCGACCGATGCCTTGCCTCCTCCATCGAACCCTGGGACACATATGTTGTTCTTGCGTACCCTGCTGATATCCACTTTCAACTTGTTTAGTGTAGAGAGAGGACAAATGTTCGCACTGGACCCATTGTCGACTAGAACTCTGGTAACCACGGACTCTTCACACTTTACCGTAATATATAATGCCTTGTTGTGCTCGGTGCCTTCCTCAGGCAACTCATCATCGGTGAAGGTGATCCGATTTGCTTCGAAGATCCTATTGGTGATCTTTTCCAAGTGACTGACAGAGATTTTGTCGGGTACATGAGCCTCATCCAAAACTTTCATCAAGGCTTGCCGATGTTCTTCAGAATGTATCAATAAGGACATCAATGAGATTTGGGTAGGAGTTTTCTTCAGTTGTTCTAAGATAGAATAATCATGCAGCTTCATCTTTTTCAGGAACTCCTCTGCTTCTTCGTTAGTTACCAGCTTTTTTAGCGTTGCCCGATTAGTCTTTCTCAATTCCGCAGGAGCAAAACATCTCCCTGAACGGGTCAAACCTTGTGCTTCGCAAACTTCCTCTTTGACTTCTTTTCCTCTATAAGTCATCGAGACCCTGTCATAGTTCCCTGGGATGGCTTTTCTGTCAGCTATCGGCAACTGTATTACTGGCTTGATGATGAAAGGATCTATTCGAACACCTGCTACAGTTAGGACAGGTTTGGTTGCTGCCCCTGGTATGACTATTTTTACTCCCTCTGGCCTCACAGGCGCCTTGTTCACACTCCCCTTTTCTGCTTCTGACCCATCTTGTATTTCCTTCTTGCAAAGGAGCGACTCATCAAGGCTTGGCCCCTTTTTCATTCCAACCCCACTAGACCTGATCATCATCACGGTCTGAGAGGTTTTCTCATGTCCCTCTTCTACCCGTACCAACTCGATCATGTTGGTCTCATGATGAGTTGGGAGAGGATTTTGGTTGATGTCGGGTTCCGCTGGAGTCTGGACCTCAATTCGGCGAGTGTCAATGAGTTCCTAGATAGCTATTTTCAACCTCCAACACTTTTCAGTGTCGTGCCCCGGACATCCTGAGCAATATGCACAATTTATTGAATGATCAAGATTCTTTGGAAGAGGGTTTGGTAGCTTAGCTTCGACCGGATTCAGCAACCCTACTTGCTTTAATCGGTGGAACAAACTGGTGTAAGACTCTCCCAAGGGAGTGAAAGTCTTCGGCCTTGGCGCCCTATCGTTCTTAAAGGCTTGGTTCGGACGAAAACCCGCACCCGTGGGGTTTTTGTATGCTCTTGGAGGTGGGTAATTATTTTGTGCATTTGGTGCACGCCACGGTGCATGGACGAGAGGTGGGGCATATGACTGGGTGTGATAGACGGTAAAATGGGGATAAGGTGCTGGATAGTAGTGTTACGGGTGGTTATATGGGTTGTGGAAGTAATTTTGGTGGTGGGGCTGTGGCGGATTATACTAGGGTGTGGGGCCTCTGTTTCTGAACCATACTCCGGAATCGACTGCCGCGACCTCTTCTTTCCTCTTTTTTCCAAGCACTCCTCTGGTGCCACTTTGAATGGCTTGAGTGGTGGCTTTCAACGCTGAATAACTCATGATCTTATTAGCTTTCAAGCCTTCCTCGATCATAGCCCCCATCTTTATCACCTCAGTGAATGACTTACCCACGGACGTCACCAGATGTCCGAAATAGGTTGGCTCCAGTGTCTGCAAGAAGTAATCCACCATCTCATTCTCTCTCATAGGCGGATCTACCCTTGCTGCCTGTTCCCTCCAGCGGAAACCAAATTCTCTGAAACTTTCGGCGGGTTTCTTCTCTAACTTTAGCAATGATAAGTGATCGGGGATTATTTCAAGATTATACTGGAACTGGCCGATGAATGCTTAAGCTAAGTCATCCCATGTAAACCATCTGCTGGGATCCTGCCTGGTGTACCACTCTAATGCAGACCCCCCCAAACTCTGACCGAAGTAAGCTATCAGAATCTCATCTCGCCCTCCGGCTCCTCGCATTTTGCTACAAAAACCTCGAAGATGGGCTACTGGGTCACCGTGCCCCTCGTATCGATCAAACTTGGGCATTTTGAACCCGGCGGGCAACTGGACATCTGGAAACGGGCACAAGTCTTTGAAAGCAACACTGACCTGGGTGCCCAAACCATGCATATTCCTGAAGGAATGCTCCATGCTTTTAACTTTTCGAATAACCTCCTCTTGCTCCAAACTTTTGAAGTGCTTCTCTTGTTCTACCGGGTTATCCCAGTGAGGGGTGTGTGAATGCGGTTCAGGAGCTCTAAAGGTAGGCTTGGGAGGATAACAATGGTTGTCATGGATCTGAAAATGCGGCTCACTGGACGACTTCTGTAAAGTAGCGGGTGGAGGTGCCACAAAAACAGGGGTGACTGGGGGAGGAGGATTTTGTTTGGCTGGTGGAATTTGGGAGGTATAAGGGTTTTCCCCTTGATAGTATGGATAGATCGGGGCAATTGTCGAGGGGTCAAGGGGTGGACGCTCTGGAGTTGATGTGAGAGTAGGGCGGTTTGGTGATGACTGTCCCCTAGCCCAGGCTAGGTGCATCTCTGTTATCTGCTGTCTCAACCGATCTACCTCCTCTTTCATGATCTGTATCTCTGATTTCTCTTCCTCAAGACTTTTGCCGGAACTAGACATGCTTGCTGGAATTGGCCTTTTTGATCTAGTACGGTAATGGTGGTTGGCCAGTATATTATGTCAAGTCAACTGCTAAACTTTTCTGAGATGCAACAAACTTGTTAGCTTACTGATTTTAACAGATACGTTATCGCACATTGGATGCAATGCACCTAATCAGTTAACCATTTCTATATGTATTACCGCATGCGTCATTCCAGCTTTTCTCTTTTCAATTATCCTTGAGACCCTCACTCTTTTTTTTATGCGGATTGCCTACGTATCTTATGCGGATTGCCTACGTATCACGTCTCTTCGTGAATCAGACCGAGCGTAGTTCTTAAACAAGAGTTTGCAAAATTTTAGAATTCTTATAACAAAGACCCTTATAGTTACAAAATGTCTTACAACAATTATCAAAATAAGAGAAATGCTTGACTCAAGAGTACAAATAAAAACAGCAAAGATGCCAACCCGTTTTTTTTTTCAAAATTTCAAAAATACATCTTTCAATCATCAGCCTAACGCCCTTGAATTCCTGGGGGGCCGCGAGGCATCGTTCGGCATTGCCGCGGGCCTTGGTGCGAGGTCCCTGTATAGTCCTCTTAACTCTCTCATGATCTGATGAACATAATTCATAACTGAAGCAAAAAGGGCGGTACGAGGCATTCGTTCACAAGCTAAGCACTTCATGGTGACATAATGCCCAATTTCTTCAATTCTGTCCTTGATCCTGCCCCTTTCTCCGAGTAGCTGTTCTATCCGCCGATTTTTCGCCCCCAATATCCGAGCATTGTTGGTGACTTGGTCTAAGAGCCTATCCACTTGTTCTTGCAATCGTGCCATCAAGTTGTGGCAACGGTCGAGGTCTGCTCTAGCATCCTGGGCTTGTTTGAAAACCCGCTCCCTGAGGGTAACATTTGCTTCCCTCAGATTAGTGATAATCTTAGTATAATCTCCTTCCACCCGTTGTAGATGAAGTGCCCGTTGATGTGCCTCTCTTTTCCAGCTAGCGCGGATCCTCATTGTATGGGCCTTTGACTCTTCCAATTCTCTTTGGACATCGGCGACTTGATTTTCTAAACCCTTTATCAACTTTTCGTTCGATCGACTCCTCAATTGTCTGTCAGCATCCCTTTTCATTTGCCGGATTTGAGCTTTCAATAAGTCATTTTCTCATGCCAACTTCTTTTTATCTCCTTCGTCAGCGGCAGCTTGCGTATCCTTTTCAAATTGGAGATCTTGGACATGTTGCTCTACCTTGCCGATTCTTGTTCTGTAACCTTCTTCCTTGGCTAGCCAGTCCCACTGCCCCTGTGGCGATTCAGCAAAGTTTCTGAGGTGGGGTCTTATTGTGGGTATTTGGTGCTCCAGTTCTCCGCTATACCATGCAAGGTATTCAGATGATACTTCGCCTCTAGCTCGATCCCGTACACGAGTCTCTATCTTCAAGGTTTGACACTTATTCCAGATTTTTCGGACCAATGTTTCAGGGAATTGTCCTCCCGGTCCTTTTTCGACCACCTGTCTGCTGAGGTCCTCCTCTTTTGGGACTATTTGGCGCCGTCCTAACTGTCTCAATACTCGACATGGCGCGTAGGGCTGGATACTGTTAAGGCCCATTAGTAATAGATAGCATTTTATGGCTGACATATATATGACTTCCTCTAAGGGTAACCAACCAAATGTCCATTCTATCTCGCTGGCTGGAATCGAACGTAAGAGTCTTATCCATCCCGTTGTCCCTTCTGGTAAACCGCATCCTTCAGTCCTTGTAGGGAATTCCTCTATACAGGTTTTTGCCGATGACCCATACCTCATGAACTGCGGGCGACGGCATAAGTGCTTGATCATCCACATTTGGAGCAACACATTACACGCTTCAAAGAAGGCCCCTCTGGCTTTGCAAAGAGTGAGTGCGCGAGAAATGTCTGCTATTATCATAGGAGACAAAGTACTACTGTCTTGTTTGATCAAAGTGCTGACGACCCCCACCACTTGTATGTTGATATTCCCGTCCTTCCTGGGAAATTCCAGTAAGCCTAAGAAAGCTATAATGAAAGCGATGCGTCGATGTTCTTCCCATTTCAGCCGGTTTCCCCCACTGCATATTTGGCTCTCGAGTTTGTTGAACCCCCCATAATGACCATATTTATCATATAGGAATGCTAAAGTGCAGAATCCTTCCGATAAATCTGGGTTGTGTATAGTTCTGTAGATTTTCACAGTGTCGAAAAACCTCTGTACGGTCACGATCCTTGCGATGAGATATTGTTCCCTTATAGGGACTTTCGGTCTTCCGATATATCCGGCCAGTTCGTCTAATGTTGGCGTGAGTTCAAAGTCTGAAAAGTGGAACACATTGTGTGCCGGATCCCAGAACGAGACCAGTGCTCGTTTGATGTCTCCTCTTGAGGAAATATTTAGTAGCCCCACTAGATCTCCCAGGTACAGCTTAACTGCGTCTTGCCCCCATTCGCCTAAGTCGTTCCACCACATGTGCAAACTTAAAGGGAACCTGTTTATGATAGCCTCAGTTGAATTCTGACTTGTGCTCATTCTGCACATTTATTAAGACAATTTTATTTAGAAGAGAGAAAATCTTTTTCAATGCAAGTTTTCATTTCATTTGAAAGAGATATGACTCTCGAAGTGGCCATTTTTGCTAGAATAGCCTTCCGGCGTCCTTTCGGAACATTTGTTCGTTCCCAAAAACAGCGATCACTTCGATTATTTGAAAAGAAAAATATTTTTTGGTCTTTTCTAAAAGGTGTGGTTGGACCCGTTCAAGGGTTGCATACGTATCCCGCGTGATGGTGAGAATCAAACCTGCGTAGTTCGGTCAATTAACGAACTACTAGACAGTCCTAAATAACGGTGTATGTTCTATTCTTTTGACAATTTCATTGAAATAACGACCTTTTGTCATATATGTTCGCCTTTTCGCAAAACCAGCTTTTTAATGAGTTTCAAAAAAGATAATAATTTATACTTTCTTTTCCTTTCTTTTTCTTCTCTTAGTTCTTTTGACTTTCAAAAAGTCGGTCGGCATGCGGGCCGAGGGCAAATAAATGCAACACACGAAATGTTCTATGATGGTCATATTATATCCGGTTAGCTATCCTAGACGGACTCAACCCCTGTGTTGAGTCCCCTAAGTCAGATATTATGCAAATAACCGTCCTAAATCTACGCTCCAATATCCTGATGTTTCATTGGTACTAGACCGTGTACCCGAGTGGACAACTCGGATCGAGGAGGGGGCTACGTACAGGTGACCAGCGGGGTCAATCGGCTTTGTAACTTATCCGGCCTCTTTCTCTTATTTTTAGTATTGACACTAACAGAAAGGGGAGTCTCAACCAGTATGCACATCCCCGGAGGTAAATAAGAGAATGATTTTTGGCACAATTTTATATATACAGTTCACGCAATATCAAAACGGTAAACATGTAGCATATTAATCAAAACATATAATGAAATCAGATATAAGTAAAACATCAATTTAATTCAGCTCGAATTCTTAAACCCTGAACCGAAGTTCTGGGTTTCAATCCCCAGCAGAGTCGCTAGAGTTGTCACACCTCCTTTTTTCGCTAACCCGCGAGGGCGCGAAGGAGTTTTTCCAATTAAAGGACAATCGAAACAGGATTTTATTTTAAATCAGAGTTGCCACTTGGGAAAATAATGGTGTCCCGAGTCACCGGTTTAATCCCGAACCGAGGAAATTCATGACTCTATATTATAGTCTGCGAAACTAGAAACATGGATAAGGAATTCTGTTAACCCGGGAGAAGGTGTTAGGCACTCCCGGATTTCGTGATTTTAGCACGGTCGCTCAACTGCAATTTTTCGCTTTTATCTGATTTCTTCGTATATTTCAATTTATGTGCCTTTAATGTTCCGTTTTTAATTTTAGAAGAATTGCGACGTCACGAAAACACATTTTGAGTCACACCGCAACCGGTACGCCTGTGACTTTAACGCGTTTCAGTTTCGCCGAGAGTAAGATTTGGGTCACATAAATGTGCACCCGTAGTTAGGAAAGTAGTTTAAGTCGTACCTTAAATGGTCTATCGGCTTTTAATTATTTTGGGTAAGACTATGGAATTTGCTGATAGTCTTCCCGGGTCTGGTTATGTTATCTCATTACTAAAGGGGGACCCGCTTTTTTAATATTATGCGAGGCTCGTCCCAATTATTCATTAAAGTCCAATCCTATTTGTTCACTATATTTTCTATATATGTTTTTCCCTTAGCCATTTTGATACTAAATATCCCAGGCCCGTGTTATTTCGGTTGTTTATTGGGCCTGGATTTTTACTCGCTTATTTAAATGGGCATTAGATCTACCCAGATCTTAAAAGCCCAGGCTGTCTCCGAGCTTCTGCTCATCAGCCCAGTTGACCTTGCACAATGGTTCAGGCCCACGTTATATTGGGCCCAAACCAAACAGGAACAACAATAAACAAAAGTAAATACATGAGGGTACATATTTGGGATTAATAAAGAATCAAACTGCATTTTTTATTTTTATTATCAAAGAGAAAAATCATGATACAAATTGTCAATGTTAACTCTGAATAAACTATCCACTGTAGACGAGAATTAAAAGATTGTTTCTGTTTTTGATTTCTAACAACGAATTTACACTAACAATCAAATTACTTACTAGTCGAAAGATTTAGTTACTTATCTTACGAGGTTTGACCAAATTAAGGTGATTCAACTAATTTATTTACAGTATCTAAAGAAAAGCTAAACAATTTATTCACAGATGCTCAACTATATCCCTGTTTTTATTACGGGCTAAACCCCTTATCATTACAAACACATCCTAATTAAGTTGCTTCGATATCTGATTATTTCATTTCCCCTTTTAAGACTTAATCAAATCTGAACTTTGGTTTACGAGCAAATTAACTATATAAGCAGTGATTACACGATTTAATCAATTAATCAAACAACCATAGTACTTGGATTCTAATGATTCCCTGACTTAAGTATGGTTAAACTACTGATTTTACTATCACTTGGATTATTACATAAATACTAGCCTAGTGCAAAGTCATTAAACCTTAGTAATGAAATACTTGCGGCTTGATTTACCATTATCCTCTTCAGATCTTACCTATGTTTAAACGCAGAACTGCTATCTAGGTGATTATGATTTTCAAAACTTTTATGAAGAAACAGTTAATGGTTTGAAAGTTGTGATTAGTTAACTTATGTTTTAGAGTTTTTACCTATTTAAACTAAGTGATATGCTATCTATGCTAATCTATCACTATTAAGCTATCTATTACAATATTTTTTGTTTCGGTTCTTCTACTGCTACATTCAACATTACACTAAAACTACAGATCTAAACTACTAAACCAGTAACACAAAAATAAACTACAGATTCATAATAACAGGTAATTTCTGATGCTTGAACTTCATTTCTATCCAGCAAATTCCAATACAGTTTCATTATAGATAGAAGAGTACCTGAATCGAAAGTAGAAGGCCAATGAGTCTAAGAGGATTCAAGCAAGTAGTTAACAGTAGAATACTCAAACAGCAGGCAACAGTGGGAATTTGAACTTCAACAAATGAAGATCACAGCAACAGCAAATATAGGGACCCAGGCAAACACTTGAGCAAAACCAAACTGTGAAGACCAGACCCGTCGTCTCAGGTGTAAACGCCCCGTGTTTCCCACATTGTGTTGCCTTATGTTTCATTATCAGTTTTGGGTGCGTTAGAATTAAATTGGAGTAATTTTGTTAAGAAATGAGAAACTTAGTCTCTTTTAAGAAGACTTAAGTTGGAAAAGTCAACCGGATGTTGACTTATGAGTTAGAGTACTCGGAATCAAATTCTGATGATTCGGTTAGCTCCGGATGATGAAATGTGACTTAGGAGCGCAATCAAAAGTAATTTTGGAGGTCCGGTGAAGAAGTTAGCATATTTTGGCGAATTCCGGTTGATAGGTGATATTTTGATTCGGGAGTCGAAATGGAATTCTGAGAGTTGTAGTAGCTTCGTTAGGTGATTTTGGACTTGTCTGCAAAATTCAGGTCATTCGGACGTCATTTGGTTGGGTTTCGGATTGAATGTGAATTTTGAAAGTTAAAGTTAAACATAAGCTTGAATTCGTTGAAACGGACGATTTTGATGTTAACGATAGAGTTTTGATGATTGCAACAAGTTTGAATAAGGTTATAGGACGTGTTGGTACTTTTGATTGAGGTCCCGGGGGCCTCGGGTGAGTTTCGGGGTGGTTTCGGACCATTTCTAAGCCATTTTTAACTGCTGGTTTTTAGCTACAGCAGTGCTCTATGCGATCGCGGGGATTTGGTCGCGATCGCGGTGAGTAAAATTTGAGAAAAACCTTACTGAATCGCGATCGCGTAAAGCTCTTTGCGATCGCGAAGAAGGAATTTCTGTCGCGCAGGTCCTACTTCGGAAGCTCATATCGTTTTATCTACAAGCAATTTTGAGGTGATTAAAAAACGAAAGTTGTAGCACATCGTGTCTACTTTTGATAACGATAAAGAAACCGTTATTTGGACATCTGTGTCAAAAGTTATGGATATTACACTATAGGCTGTCCGAGGAGGATCTCTAATACACATGTATGTATTGGGAAGCATATATCTCAAAATTTATAAGGATTCAGGAAATGAGTAACAAATGCAAGTCATAGAGCTATGTGTCTAGTTTCCATATAACATCTAACCATTTGTTATTTGGAGTTGTGTTGAAAAAGTTATGACCATTATACTGAAGCCTGTCCGGAAGAACCGGAATTTATGCACCGCGATCGCGAAGCCTTTCCCGCGATCGCGAAGGGTAATTTTTGGGCCAGAAATTTGTTCTCCGCGATCGCGAAGCATTTCCCGCGATCGCAATGAACAAAATGCCTGGGCAGAATGTTTTAAAACATTCCAGTCGCGAAAATAACCCACTTTTCCACCATTTTTGGTCACTCTTGAGAGCTTTTGGACGGGAAATGAAGGGGTTTCGACTGGGAATCGTTGAAGGTAAGTTTATGTGTTAATTACATGTTTTTATACAAGAATAATCCATGGAATTCATGAATTTATGGCTAAAAATCAAGAAAATAGGGCTTGGAGTAAAAATCTTAAATTTATGATTTGAAGGGCCATTTGTGGTCCGAATTGAGAGTTCTTGGTATGTACGGACTCATGGCGAGACGAGGATTCCAGAAATATGAATTTTGTAATTTTTCGGAATGTGGGCCCGGGGCTCGGGTTTTGCCAATTTCGTGATTTTTGGTATTTTTCGAGTTCTTTCGATTGGGTTATGTTCCATTAGCCTATTATGATATATTTGTACTAATTTTGGCTAGTTTCGATGCGCGTGGAGGCCAGTTTGAGGAGCAAAGATGTTGCGGGCATGAGTTTTCGACGGTTCGAGGTGGGTAATACTTGTAAATGATGTCCTAAGGGTTAGTAAACCCCGGACTAGCACATCTTAGTATTGTGTTGAGGTGACTTGCACGCCGGATAATGGGCGTGGGGTAGAGCACCATTGGGGATTGTGACTTGGTCCGTCCCGCGTAATGAATAATAACACCTAATTGTTTGAAATGAAATTGACGCCTCAATAAAGATATTAATTATCATGAATTGGACTAATTATCATGCTTGGGCTTCGCGCCGATTATTTGAATCCTTCAGGGATTGGTATTATTGTCTTGATAACACTATGCATATTTTTATCTCAATTTAAAGTTTCAAATGGTATTTTGCTACTCAGCATTTTTTTATAAAGTTATGAAAAACTTGAACATGGTCTTAATGGCATTTCTAGCTGTGAGCTAATATGATACTGTTGCCCGAAGGGCTTTCTTGATTATTTGTTAGACTGATTGGGGTTGAGGGCCATATGTTAGGGCATGACGATTTATGTGAGCATATGCATACACATGCATGGATCGGACTACACGCCGCAGTGGTATATAGATCGGGTTGCGCGCCGCAGCAGGCGTCGCAGTATTATTGCGCTTGGGCTGTAGGATCGCCTTCGGTGTCTGTACACACTCCGAGTGAGTGCAGGTGCCTTTGCATGGATCGAGCTGTACGCCACGGTGTCATATGCATTGCATGGCATACATATATTGGCTTACGTGCACTATGTGGCATAACATTTAGCACTCATACATTACTGGAACACATGCATTATTTGCCTTATTGACCGGATCTCCTGGTGGTATTTGTTAAGGAGTGTTGAGCCCGAGGGGCTGATTTGAGTGCAGGCCTGCGCTGCTTGAGATTGTATCCAGGTATTTGTATGTTATCGTGAAAGAAAGAAGCTAAAAATGAGATTTCTAAATAATTTACTCACATATGCTCAAAGGGGATAAAATGATAGTGTGTTGAAGTTTAAAGGTAGTTATGTATTGTGTAGCATGAGATAGTGCTTTGCGTGGTTTCCTTTCCTTCAGCATTATTTACTTTTATTACCGCTGAGTTGGAAGTACTCACACCGGACTCCCTGCACCTTGTGTGCAGATCCAGGTACATCGCAGTAGATCTGAGTCTATAGCTACTTAGAGATTGCTTTGGACAGTCGAGGTAGCTGCCAGCGTCCGCAGGACCTAACTCTCAAGTTTTTCTTTATTTTTGTTCCGCCTATCCCACACTTGTGCACAATTGTCTACACTATCACATCTTATAAATTCTTGTAAAGGCTCATGACTTATGACTCCCGATTCGGTGAGAGGTTTATACTGGTTTTGGGATATCTATCCCTGATGTGCTAGACGTCATTTCATTATATTATTGTTGTTTATGCCTACAAAGGGTAAAGTGAGAGCTGATAGCTCTGTGTTATGAATGGTTGGTCGGGCTAGCCTAGCAATATGTTGGGCGCCATCACGACCGGGTTTTGGGGTCGTGACAAGTTGGTATCAGAGCCTAGGTTACTAGGCCTCATGAGTTTTGAGCCGGTTAGTAGAGTCTCGCGGATCGGTACAGAGACGTCTGTATTTATCCTCGAGAGGCTGCAGAACCTTTAGGAAACACTTCACTTTCTCGGAATTCTTATCGTGCGTACTTGATTCAGCTTGAGATGAAATTCTTGAAATTCCTTCCACACGTTTGTATGCGCACTCGAGCACTTAGTAATAAATATTCCTTGATGGCTTGTGAATCCCCGATCGAAGGCGAGATTTAATCTCCGTGATTTCATGTTGAACCCGTCTGAAGGACTTGAGGCCGAATCTTCGCCTATGGCTTGAGCACCAAGGTGCTGATTTTGCGAGTTGGTATTATGAACTTATATGTTCAGCATTGTCCCTAATTGTGGGAATGTCGGCTAGATATCCAGGTGATGTGTATCATGGTGGAAGGTGTGTTGAGATACTAAATTGAGGCGAAGCAAGTGGGTTATCTCTTGCGGAGTGCCCTTAGGTGAGCTGATTCTTATGTGTAATTGAAAGGTATTTGATATGTGTTATGATTCGAGCAGGTGCAACGCATGTCAGTATATCAATTTTGATAATATAATTCGTGTAGTATTGAGATTAATGTTGTTGATATACATTGTGATTTCTTGTCGAGTTGTGGACGTGTTGTTAGGATGGTTTTGGTGATTCTCTGGCAGGTGGATAGGCCCAATTACAAAGGAAACTCTGCCGAAATTTTTGAAAAATTTGGGACTTAGTAAAAATTTTGTCGCCTAAAGAGTGGGCTTAACTGTAGTGTGAATGAATGCAAGAATTAGGGAAGAGTTAGAATTTTTGATGATTCATATCTCCACAAGCTGGTGAAAGAGTGAGTTTAATCTCTCCATGATATTACGACAACAATAAAGTATATGTGTTCTGATAAATATGGCTTCGAGCTAAGTTGGGGAGGTTTCCACTGATTAGCTGATTGCGCAGTTGTATGCTACGTTGGTTATGTCTTAAAGTACACTGACGAACCAGTTCTGGTTGCAGAAATTGAGCCGAGAATAGCACGAGTGAAGCAAGATTTTGACAAAAGTTATACAGTGCTTTCGTAGATGTGAGAAAATAATAGTATGTCTTGAGCTGTTGTTGGTAAGGAATGCTTAGTGAATTGAGGAGAATGATGTTTGTTGGTATTTGAATGAGATCATATCCTGTGGTGTCAGGGTGCTAATAAGGCACGAGTGGTTCTGTTCGTTAAGTCTGGTAATTTGCAGTTTCGATAAGAGTGGATGACTCTTGGGAATGTTATAATGTGTTCTACGATGGTGTATGTGACTAAAGATAGTGTCTTCATTAGAAAAGATCAAGACTTGTGGTATTTTGTGATAACTACGAGACCCTAAGTATCAGTATCAGGAAATTAGTAGTAACGAATTCAGATTCCCAAGAAGTGCTTCAAAACAAAGTATTATGGAAGGTGATATTTCTGGGAGACATTGGAGAAAATATTCAGTGGCCTATGAGTATTAAAGAATGTGGCCTTATGTTTGAATCTCCTATGGTGAGCCTGAATTGATGCATTGTAATGCTGTAACAAGAGAGAAACATCAAAATAATGATGTAAACCAAATATGAAGGTTGTGATGGTTGCTCTTGTGCGTTATAAAAAATAATGGGAGTTATTATGGACCTTCGAAAGGTTATCAGACTAAGTTCAATGTGATCAGAATCGGCTTGAAGTCGATGGATAGATTTAATGTGAATAATGGCTCTATATCAGGCCAGATGTGTGCATTTTGTAATGTAGTCCTCGTGAAGGAGTAGTTAGGTTAATGCTTTATTGTCAGATATCTTGCGTAGTGATGCCTTACGCCGTGTGATTTGTGAAAAGGCTCAAGAAATTGTTATGTGCTGAGAATCCGCGTAAGGATGATGTTACCTGAGCAGCTTGGCTATTGAAATTCAATTTCGTATATCGCACATCAGTTGTGCTTGGTTTTGTAGCTATAAAGCTAAATACCCCTCAGGGATGATATTTGCACTTAGCATGCTTATGATCGATATTTGGTATTTGGTTATGATGAGCACATTTGGCTCGATGTGTATCTCCTTATGTGAGATCTGTGTGTGGATCGGGTGGCACGTCGCCATGGGTATGTTAACTGGATCGGGTTGCAACCGCAACAATGTGATGTTGAGTATAATTTATATATACTATTTTGTATGCCTTGTTCTTTGTTTTCTAAAGAAAGTCCCCATTAATGCGTGGAATTGATAATTCATTACAGAGTTCATTTTCTTTTGTATTGCGTTAGAATCGGTAGCCTATTGGCACTTTGGGGCATCATATGCGATTTATAGTTATGTCTGGAGTGGCTTATTGCCGAGACAGTTCGTACTTGGAAAGACGAGATCATTGAAGTTGAGATCAATGCAATCTGAGTATGTGAAAGTGAAATTATAGAACTAAGACCATTGTTTGGCTGAGAATGAGTTGATAGTTCTTGTAAAGAGTATAGAACTAATAAATTGTTGTTTCGGTAGTAGTTATGAATGTGTTCAGGTCTCATCCGATGTGTCAACATTGTAAGAATTTGAACAAGACCTGTGTATGTCATACAGAGCATGTGATGTATAGTGATTCCTTCCAAGTTATTAGTTAAAGAATCTTCGGATGATTAAGGAAAATGGTATTGCTAAGTGGAAGTGATTTGATGAGAGTTTATGTCTCAGAAAAGGGTAATATGATTAAACTGATTATATATCAGTAGTATTGTGGCATGTTCTTGTTGGGTCCATTGGTGGTATTCGGGTCTGCTCGGCAGGTAAACATTGAGCATCTGTCATGGGATGAATGATTATCAAATATGTGCGTGTATTGCACGGTAGAAATTGGATTAGGAATGATGATTGGTGTATTATATGGAGTTCTGATGTACAAGCTATGTGGTGATGTTGGAATTCAGACTGATTGTCTTAGTGTTAGGTGATTTTGAACTATTGCATTAAGGGCAATGTGATAAATGCCACGAGTTATGTGGTAAAGTGCGATAGAATATAGTTTAGTAGAATGATTTATATTTTAAAGAATCAGTGGACAGCTGGGAAGGACCATTTTCTTAATTGGGTATTTAAGATGGATGTCAGTGCAGAGGTTTCTATCATTGATGCCATCCCGGTATGGAAGGAATTTTTGAATGCGTTTCTTAATGGTGCATGTATTATGCAAGTTGTGGTTAGGTCGTATTGATTGTGTCATGTCACCAGGATGGTGTGTTTGGTCAAAGGAGATCGTGAGGATCATTAATGAATATAGACAGATTTGATTTCAGCATGTTTGATGGATAAATATCGAGATTTTGGTTCAAATTTTGTTATGGTAATTGCCAGAGGATAAATGGCCTCATGAATGGGTGACCTGAGGAATGGATATGGTTTATCGCGTGTTTTATTTACCATTGGAAATATATGAAAGTGTTGGAATAAGTCTCTAGCTAATATAAGTGTTTTTCATCGACATCTGGTTATCGTGGGCAGCTGTTGTGAATGGAAGTTATCGGTGCATGTGTTTGAGTTATGCGGTATAATACATGATTTCACCCGAGGTTGCAAGTATGGATTATTACAGCTGGTTCGAGTTTATTTTGAGTAAAAATGTGAGGTTCGGATCTTGTGTAAGATTACAGAAGGTGAAATGTAGTTCTATAGTTTATGGATCGGATGGATTGAGTAATTTCAGCTAAGTTGTGTTGTCGGACCTATATGAGATAGGGTGACGTGGGATCACCGCGGGTTATATGCGAGGTAAAGTTATTCAACTATTGGTGAATTTCTAGAACAACTCCGGGTCCGCTCGAGGATGAGCGTTTGTTTAAGTTGGGGAGAATGTGACGACCGGACCCGTCGTCTCAGATGTAACCGCCCCGTGTTTCCCACATTGTGTTGCCTTATGTTTCATTATCAGTTTTGGGTGCGTTAGAATTAAATTGGAGTAATTTTGTTAAGAAATGAGAAACTTAGTCTCTTTTAAGAAGACTTAAGTTGGAAAAGTCAACCGGATGTTGACTTATGAGTTAGAGTACTCGGAATCAAATTCTGATGATTCGGTTAGCTCCGGATGAAGAAATATGACTTAGGAGCGCAATCAAAAGTAATTTTGGAGGTCCTGTGAAGAAGTTAGCATATTTTGGCGAAGTTAGTATTTTGGCAAATTCCGGTTGATAGGTGATATTTTGATCCGGGAGTCGAAATGGAATTCTGAGAGTTGTAGTAGCTTCGTTAGGTGATTTTGGACTTGTCCGCAAAATTTCAGGTCATTCGGACGTCATTTGGTTGGGTTTCGGATTGAATGTGAATTTTGAAAGTTAAAGTTAAACATAAGCTTGAATTTGTGACAAGAGGGGTTGCTCTGATGGTAAGCAACCCCCACTTCCAACCGAGAGGTTGTGAGTTCGAGTCTCCCCAAGAGTAAGGTGGGAAGTTCTTGGAGGGAAGGATGCCGGGGGTCTATTTGGAAATAGCCTCTCTACCCCAGGGTAGGGGTAAGGTCTGCGTATACACTACCCTCCCCAGACCCCACTAAGTGGGATTATACTGGGTTGTTGTTGTTGTTGTATAAGCTTGAATTTGTTGAAAACGGACGATTTTGATGTTAACGATAGAGTTTTGATGATTGGAACAAGTTTGAGTAAGGTTATAGGACGTGTTGGTACTTTTGATTGAGGTCCCGGGGGCCTCGGGTGAGTTTCGGGGTGGTTTCGGACCATTTCTAAGCCATTTTTAACTGCTGGTTTTTGGCTATAGAAGTGCTCTATGCGATCGCGGGGATTTGGTCGCGATCGCGGTGAGTAAAATCTGAGAAAAACCTTACTGAATCACGATCGCGTAAAGCTCTTTGCGTTCGCGAAGAAGGAATTTCTGTCGCATAGGTCCTACTTCGAAAGTTCATATCGTTTTATCTACAAGGAATTTTGAGGTGATTTACAAATTAAAGTTGTAGCACATCGTGTCTAGTTTTGCTAACGATAAAGAAACCGTTATTTGGACATCTGTGTCAAAAGTTATGGATATTATACTATAGGCTGTCCGAGGAGGATCTCTAATACACATGTATGCATTGGGAAGCATATATCTCAAAATTTATAAGGATTCAGGAAATGAGCTACAAATGCAAGTCATAGAGCTATGTGTCTAGTTTCCATAACATCAAACCATTTGTCATTTGGAGTTGTGTGCAAAATGTTATGACCATTATACTGAAGCCTGTCCGGAAGAACCGGAATTTATGCACCGCGATCGCGAAGCCTTTCCCGCGATCGCGAAGGGTAATTTTTGGGCCAGAAATTTGTTCTCCGCGATCGCGAAGCATTCCCCGCGATCGCGATGAACAAAATGCCTAGGCAGAATGTTTTAAAACATTCCAGTCGCGAAAATAACCCACTTTTCCACCATTTTTGGTCACTCTTGAGAGCTTTTGGACGGGAAATGAAGGGGTATCGACTGGGAATCGTTGAAGGTAAGTTTTATGTGTTAATTACATGTTTTTATACAAGAATAATCCATGGAATTCATGAATTTATGGCTAAAAATCAAGAAAATAGGGCTTGGAGTAAAAATCTTAAATTTATTATTTGAAGGGCCATTTGTGGTCCGAAATGAGAGTTCTTCGTATGTACGGACTCGTGGCGAGACGAGGATTCCAGAAATATGAATTTCGTAATTTTTCGGAATGTGGGCCCGGGGCTCGGGTTTTGCCAATTTCGTGATTTTTGGTATTTTTCGAGTTCTTTCGATTGGGTTATGTTCCATTAGCCTATTATGATATATTTGTACTAATTTTGGCTAGTTTTGATGCGCGTGGAGGCCGGTTTGAGGAGCAAAGACGCTGCGGGCATGAGTTTTCGCCGGTTCGAGGTGGGTAATACTTGTAAATGATGTCCTAAGGGTTAGTAAACCCCGGACTTGCATATATTAGTATTGTGTTGAGGTGACTTGCACGCCGGATAATGGGCGTGGGGTAGAGCACCATTGGGGATTGTGACTTGGTCCGTCCCGCGTAATGAATAATAACACCTAATTGTTTGAAATGAAATTGACGCCTCAATAAAGATATTAATTATCATGAATTGGACTAATTATCATGCTTGGGCTTCGCGCCGATTATTTGAATCCTTCAGTGATTGGTATTATTGTCTTGATAACACTATGCATATTTTTATCTCAATTTAAAGTTTCAAATGGTATTTTGCTACTCAGCATTTTTTTATAAAGTTATCAAAAACTTGAACATGGTCTTAATGGCATTTCTAGTTGTGAGCTAATATGATACTGTTGCCCGAAGGGCTTTCTTGATTATTTGTTAGACTGATTGGGGCCGAGGGCCATATGTTAGGGCATGACGATTTATGTGAGCATATGCATACACATGCATGGATCGGACTGCACGCGGCAGTGGTATATGGATCGGGCTGCGCGCCGCAGCATGTATGATATTGATATTGCGCTTGGGCTGTAGGAGCCCCTCCGGAGTCTGAACCCCCAAAGTGAGCGCGAGTGCCTTTGCATGGATCAGGCTGTACGCCACAGCGTCATATGCATTGCATGTCATACATACATTGGTTTACGTGTACTACGTGGCATAACATTTAGCACTCATACATTACTGGAACACATGCATTATTTGCCTTATTGACCAGATCTCCTGGTGGTATTTGTTAAGGAGTGTTGAGCCCGAGGGGCTGATTTGAGTGCAGACCTGCACTGCTTGAGATTGTACCTAGGTATTGGTATGTTATCATGAAAGAAAGAAGCTAAAAATGAGATTTCTAAATAATTTACTCACATATGCTGAAAGGGGATAAAATGATAGTGTGTTGAAGTTTAAAGGTAGTTCTGTATTGTGTAGCATGAGATAGTGCTTTGCGTGGTTTCCTTTCCTTAAGCATTATTTACTTTTATTACCGCTGAGTTGGAAGTACTCACACCCGACTCCCTGCACCTTGTGTGCAGATCCAGGTACATCACAGTAGAGCTGATTCTATGGCCGCTCGGGAGTGCATTTGGACAGTCGAGGTAGCTGCCAGCGTCCGCAGGACCTGACTCTCCAGTTTATCCTTATTTTGTTCTGTCTATGCCACACTTGTGCACAGTTGTATACACTATCACAGTTTATAAATTCTGGTAGAGGCTCATGACTTATGACTCCTGATTCGGTGGGAGGTTTATACTGGTTTTGGGATATCTATCCCCGATGTGCTAGACGTTATTTCATTATATTATTGTTGTTTATGCCTACAAAGGGTAAAGTGAGAGCTGATAGCTCTGTGTTATGAATGGTTGGTCGGGCTAGCCTAGCAATATGTTGGGCGTCATCACGACCGGGTTTTGGGGTCGTGACACAAACCCACAAGGATCAAATGACTTTCTCACAGTTTTAATTCGAAAGTTATGCAGGAAACTACTGCTACCTCACTAGTATTTCTCTCAAATTTTCTTTCAAAACCCCCAGGAAACTTGTATACCCCTGCTTGAATCACAGTTAACTCCCAAACAATAACCAATGTCTAAATGACTCTGCCTATTATCAGCTCAGAGCTTGGATTAAAGCTGGGGACTCTCCTCTATGTCTGCCTCTCTCTATCTGGTATTGTTTGCAAAAAAATGGAGACCCCTTTATCTGTGCCCCCTCCCTCTACTTATAACCAAAACAGACCCCTAGGGACTCTTCAGAAAATTCAAAGCAGAACCCTGCCCATCCTCCTTCTGCCCAGCCCATTAGGTTCCCTGAACACCCCACTACTAAGTGTCTATGTATGGGCTTTATTATTTTAATCCAAAGATTGCAAGAACTGGTGGTACCTTGCTGTACAGCAGGTTCCACTAGTTCGTTTCATGGGTAGGGCATTTTTTAAATCCTAGGGTGCTAACATTCTGATTCAAATCACTAACAGCTATATCCCAACATCATCGACAATTCAAAAATCTGTTAAACCAATAGTGGCTCGGATCAATCTTAACAGTGTTAATCATTATCCAGTGTTCTTAGCAGGAAAATTTGTATAAGTAATCTATGACATTTACTTACTTGATCACAACACATATAATCAAGAACAAATAAAGGCCAAACAAATCAGTGATTCAGGGTTCCGGGCAGACTGGGGGGCATCAAATTTTAACTGACGACGCTAATCGAATTAAACACACAAAATGATCACAACAACTATCAGCTGATTAAAAATGAGTAATAATAGAATTGACCAAATAAAGGGTCTGGGGATGGGAAGAAAGATGCTAGAAAATAACACGAACCAAGCAAGACACAGAGAAAATCCATGCGAAGTAGAAAGAAAAAGGGAGGAATACCTCTGAAAATGACAACGACCCAGGCTTGACCTCAGAGTTAAATCGTTGAAGCCAAATGGGCCTTAATCTGGGTGTTCTCAGTCGAGAACACCTAGATTAAGGTCCATTAGACCTCAATCTCCTATCAATTTCGAACGAAGATCCCCTTTTGGGATTTTAGGGTTCATATGGCCGTTTTTGGGGCTCGACCGGTTCTGGCACGATTCGAGCCGGGTTAAGGTTGGTAGGGGTGTGAGGGAGGTCTAAGGGTGGCGTGTGTTGATTTGGGGTCAAACAGATAAAGTGAGGTTTGGGTCGATTCTTCGATCTAATATTCGAAGAGCTTGGGGATGATTCGAGGTTAATGGTTCACGGATTTGTGTAGAGGGGGTTTAGGGGGTTCTGGGGTGTTAATTTGGGGGTGATTGGACCACCGGAACCACCGTGAGGCGATTTCCGGTGGGCGGAGCACGGTGGGGGACGGCGGAGGCTCAATTCGCCTCTAAGAGAGACGATGAAGATGGGGGGGTTTGTCTTAAGGGGGGCTGAGTAGGCCTTGAGACTTATATACCTGTGTGGGAAATTAATCCTGGCCATTTGATCTGATGAGATCAACGGCCTGGATCATTTCACTTATCCAAACGGTGCCATTTGGGCATCATTGAAGCCGGGTTGGTCTGTGGGCGGACTGGGTCGGGCTACGTAACGGGTTGGGGGATGGGATCTCCTCCGTTGGATCGAGGATGGTTCGACGGACATGATTGAATGCCTTGAAACGATGTCGTTTGGACGCTCATGAAACATACTGGGCCGTTTGATCTTGCAGGATCAACGGCATGGATTGTGTCAAGCTCAACAATGTCGTTTAGACGTCTAAAGGTGCTGATCCATTTAGACAGGGCAAAGACAGCCCTTTTGGGCTGCGATTGTTTGCAAAAATAGCCTTTTTTCCTTCTTTCCTTCACTAACCACATTTAAATTAAAGCCACTCTAAACAAACTGAAAGAAATAAAATCACACGCCTATTAATTCCTACGCAAACCATTAACACGAATTACACATTTAACTAAAATCGCCTAAAGGCAAAGAATAAAGATGCGCATTTTTTGTAATTTTCTTCGTGGTTAATTAATTCCTATGAACTCAAAATTGGTTCCTACACGCCTACGATACGTATTTTGTATTTTTTATTAATGAAACAAATAAACACACACTCAAACAAGTACTAACGCCAAAGAAAGACACCACAAAATCCGTAGAAATCAAAACACAAGACTATTTTAGTTTTCTGGGAGTAATTGTCGTGAGGGCAAAATCACGTGCTCACAGCAGCTACAATAACTCAACTTCTCTCGGGCACTTGTGAATCTGCACAAAAAGTGCAGGGGAGTGGGATGAGTATATTTCAACTCAGTGAGTAATAATAATAAGCAATAACTGAAAGTAAGAACTCCTGTGCTATCACTAAACAGTTCTAAGGTAACCCCCACAGGTTAGTCATCACTACAGCAAGTACTCCGATCTCCAGACCACATCTATCTCAACAAGGCCCCACACTGACCAAATCCTCACTCGTACCACTATGGTATACAGCCATCTCAATATATGGATACATATACATATGTATATAACATATAACTATTTTAGTATATATATGAATATGAATAAGTATAATGCTGCGGCACGCAGCTTGCTCCAATATATATAGCGCTGCGGCGTGCAGCCCGCTCCATTTAACATTGACGACGCTTACTGGGTGTGTATACAGACTTCAGAGGGGCTTCCTAGGCCCAAGCGGTATGATACTGCGGCGTGCAGCACGATCCACAAAAATATTACTGCGGCGTGCAGTCTGATCCAATATATATATGTATATATATCTATACTGCTACGGTGCGCAGCCCGATCCCATAATATACACCATCGCTCACTGAGAATGTGTACATACTCAGACTCCAAAGGGGATCCTACAACCCAAGCGCAATAATACTGCGGCATGCAGTCCGTCCCACATGTATATTACGGCGGCGTGCAGTCCGTCCCACATGTATATTACATGTATATTACTGCGGCGTGCAGCCCGATCCAATGTTGGTATATATATAATACCTCATAATGGGTCCTCGACCCTATCCCAGTCAGTATATACTTGGCCTCTCAGGCCCAATATAATAAATCACAGTGGGTCCTTGGCCCTGCCTCAGTCAATATAGACTTGGCCTTTCAGGCCCAATATAACATCTCATAGTGGTCCTTGACCCTATCTCAATCTGTATAGACTTGGCCTTTCAGGCCCACTCAGCTAGAACAGGGAATTCCACCCTAGATAATCTCCCTCAAGGTAAACATCTAGCACTGGCTCATGTTATGCTATACAGCTATAGTTACGGCTGAGTGTATGTTTCCAACATGATATAAGGGTCACCTAGCTCTATAGGTTCCCTAATGCTCTACAGATCGGCACAAGGCCCCAAACATGGATATTTGCCCAATTGCACAGTTATAATCTTATTATCAGTCATAACACACAGTATACTATTAGTCGGGAAGGACCAAGTCCAAGTCCCCAATCACAATGTCATCACGCTCGTCACAAGACGCGTGTCTCATCTCAACATAGCACTGTGAAGTGCTAGTACAGGGTTTCAAACCCTTAGTACATTAATTACTATCACCACTCACCTCGAACCGGTAGAAGCCTTAGCTCGCCTTGCGCTTGCCTCGCAAATCAATCTCCTCGGATGCCAAATCTGTTAAAAATCAATGATAATACATAAATATATGCCAATTTTACGCAACTCATGCGAAATAACCCAAATTGCATCACAACCCGCGAAGTTGTCAAAACCCGACTTTTGGTACGCTTCTCGAAAAATTATAAAAATTACATATTCGGAACCCTCGTCTCAATATGAGTCTAGGCATATAAAATTTATCAAATTCGGACTCCATTTGCCCGCTCAAATCGGTATTTTTCTACAATTTTAGGCCTAGGGCTAAAATCCACCTTTAATCCTCCATTTTCATAGAAATAAACCATGATTTCATGATAAAAGTGAGTAATTAAACCACAAAACTTACCTCCGACAATATCCCGATGTTCTCCCAGCTATTTCCCTCCACTTTCACTCTTTAGGCTTCAAAAATGGAGGGTTTTGCAAATGAACCCGTAATGAAATGTTTCAGGTTTAAATTCACAGCCTCGGCCATTTACTCTACGCGTTCGCGATCAATCCCACGCGTTCGCGATGCCCAGCTCCGGCTTAACCTTCGCGAACGCGACTTCTTCAACGCGTTCGCGATGAACTAGCTCCTAGTTGCCTTATTTTCCTTCTACGCGTTAGCGATACCCCTCACGCGAACGCGATGCACACCCTCACGCCTCTACGCTAACGCGACACCCTGAACGCGATCGCGAAGCTCAAGAATCCTGGCCTACGCGAACGCGATACTCTGTCTCGCGATCGTGATGCTTGACTCACCTGGCCTTCGCGAACGCGGCCCATGCCACGCGAACGCGAAGGCTTAGATATTGCCCAGTGATTTGCAATTTACAGCAGACTTCCCATCGCTTCAAAACGCCGGATGATGGTCCGGATTCACCCCGAGGCCCCCAGGACCCCAACGAAAACCACCAACATACTCCAAAACACAATATGAACTTGTTCCAATGATAAAAACACATACTTCAACACGGAATAACATCGAATTCAAGCAATTCTAGCCTAAGTTTTCATTCAAACTTCTACAACCGACATTCGACCAAAAATCCGACCAAACGATCTCCGAATGACCTCAAATTTTGTAGGCACATCCAAAATCACACAACAGAGCTACTACAACTGTCAGAATTCTATTCCGACTCCCGGATCAAAATCTCACCTATCGATCGGATATCACCAAAATTCAACTTTGGCCAATTCAAGCCTAAAACTACACCGGACCTCCAAATTCACTTCCGATCACTCTCCTAGCTCACAAACGACCTCCCGGAGCTGACCAAATCATCAGAATTCGATTCTGAGCTCTATAACTCACAGGTCAACATCCAGCTGACTTTTCTCAACTATTCCTTCTTCTAAGAGACTATTTGTCTCAATTTCAGCCAAACTCGATCCGGACTGACTCAAACTTACCAAACATACATGTTACAACATTAACAAGTAGATAACGGGGATAACGGGGTGATAACTCACATGATGATGAGCCGGGTCATCACATTCTCCCCAACTTAAGAAAACGCTCGTCCTCGAGCGGGTCAAGAAACATACCTGGAGGCTCAAATAGGTGGGGATATTTGCTCCGCATCTCCTGCTCAACCTCCCAAGTAGCCTCCTCCACGGGCCGACCTCTCCACTGCACCTTGACTGAAGCAATTTCCTTGGACCTCAACTTTCGAACCTGCCTACTGAGAATAGCCACTAGCTCGACATTATAAGATAGATCACCATCAAGCTAAATGGTACTGAAGTCTAATACATGAGACGGATCTCCGATAATTTCCGGAGCATAGACACATGGAATACTGGATGAACGCTGGATAAGCTGGGTGGCAAGGCCAACTCATATGCCACCTCTCCAACTCTCCTGAGTATCTCAAAAGGACCAATGTACCTGGGACTCAGCTTTTCTTTCTTCCCGAACCTCATGACACCCTTCATGGGTGAAACCTTCAGCAATACACTATCACCAAACATGAAAGATAATTCTCGAACTCTACGGTCTACATAACTCTTCTGGCGAGACTGTGCTGTGCGAAGCCTCTCCTGGATCAACTTTGCTCTATCTAGGGCATCCTGAACTAACTCAGTCCCTATCAATCTATCCTCACCAGGCTAAAACCATCCGACGGGAGATCTACACCGTCTGCCATACAATGCCTCGTACGGGGCCATTTGAATACTCGACTGATAACTGTTGTTGTAGGCAAACTCAGCAAGTGGCAAGAACTCATCCCATGATCCACCGAAGTCAATCACACATGCTCGCAATATATCCTCCAGGATCTGAATAGTGCGCTCAGACTGCCCGTCTCTCTGGGGTGAAATGCGGTGCTCAACTCAACCCGCGTACCCATCTCACGCTAAAATGCTCTCCAAAACTGAGAAGTGAACTGAGTGCCTCTGTCGGATATAATAGACACTGGGACCCCATGTAACCTGACAATCTCCCGAATAAAGATCGCCGTCAACCGCTCCGATGAGTAAGTAGTACAAACTGGGATGAAATGTGCGGACTTGGTCAGCCGATCAACAATCACCCACACAGAATCAAACTTCCTCGCTGTCCGAGGGAGTCCAATAACAAAATCCATGGTGATCCTCTCCCATTTCCACTCGGGAATGACCATACGCCGAAGAACACCGCCCGGTCTCTGATGCTCATACTTGACCTGCTGGCAATTGAGGCACTTGGCTACATGCCTAACAATATCCATCTTTATTCTCCTCCACCAGTAGTGCTGTCTCAAGTCCTGGTACATCTTCACGGCACCTGGATGAATAGAGTACAGCGAACTGTGTGCCTCCTCAAGTATCAACTCCCGTAACCCATCTACATTGGGCACGCATATACGGCCCTGCATCCCCAAAACACCATCATTGTCGATAGTCACATCTCTAGCATCATTATGCTGCACTATGTCCTTAAGGACAAGCAAATGTGGGTCATCATATTGTCGCTCTCTGATGCGATCATATAAGGAAGATCGAGAAACAATACAAGCCAACACTCGACTCGGCTCCGAAATATCCAACCTCACTAGCCGATTGGCTAGGGCTTGAACATCATAAGCAAATGGCCTCTTCCCAACTGGAATGAAAGCTAGGCTGCCCATACTAATCGCCTTCCGACTCGAAGCATCGGCCACCACATTGACCTTTCCCGGATGATACAAAATAGTGATGTCATAATCCTTAAGCAACTCCAACCACCTTCACTATCTCAAATTAAGGTCTTTCTGTCTGAATAAATGCTGAAGATTGCGATGATCCGTGTATACCTCACATGAGACACCATACAGGTAATGCCTCCAAATCTTCAAAGCGTGAACTATGGTTGCTAGCTCTAAATCATGAACATGGTAGTTCTTCTCATGGGGCTTCAACTGTCGAGAAGCATAAGCAATGACCGTACCATCCTTCATCAACACACAACCAATGCCAACTCCTGAGGCATCACAATACACAATATAAGGATCAGAAGCTGACGGCAGAATCAAGACTAGTGCGGTGGTCAGTGCTGTCTTGAGCTTCTGAAAGCTCTCCTCGCACTCCTCGGACCATATGAAAGAAACACCCTTCCGAGTCAATCTAGTCAAGGGTGAAGCAATAGAAGAGAATCCCTGAACGAATCGGCAATAATACCCCGCCAATCCCAGAAAGCTACGGATCTCGGTAACTGAGGTCGGTCTGGGCCAGCTCTGCACTGCCTCTACCTTCCTCAGATCTACCTGAATACCATCACGGGACACCACGTGTCCTATGAATGCCACGGTCTCAAGACAGAACTCGCACTTGGAGAACTTGGCATACAACTTCTCTTCCCTCAATCTCTGCAATACAATACTCAAGTGCTGAGAATGCTCCTCCTGGCTACGAGAGTAGACTAGAATGTCATCAATGAACACAATCACAAATGAATCAAGATAGGGCCTGAACACAATGTTCATCAGATGCATAAATGTTGCTGGGGCATTGGTCAACCCAAAAGACATCAGAAGGAACTCATAGTGACCATATCTGGTTCTGAATGCAATCTTCGTAATGTCAGACCCTCTAATCTTCAGCTGATGGTAGCCTGAACGAAGATCAATCTTCGAGAATACCCTAGCTCCCTGGAGCTGATCAAATAGATCATCAATACGAGGCAGAGGATACTTATTCTTCACTGTAACTTTGTTCAGCTGCCTGTAGTCAATACACATTCTCATAGAGCCATCCTTCTTATTAACAAACAGGACTGGTGCACCCCACGACGTTACACTCGGCCGAATGAACCCCTTATCTAAGAGTTCCTTGTAATGACCCGGCCCAACGTTATGGGAATTACAACCCCGCTACCTTGCATTTACATATTTGATGCTTTTATACCAGTATTAGAGTATATCGGGTGAGTTAGGAGTAATTTGGGTTGAAAATGAAGCAAATAGCATGTTTGAAGGAAGCTTGAATATGGGAAGTCAACCTAGAGTTGACTATTGAGTTAGAGTGCTCGGAATCGGATTCCGATGATTCGACTAGTTTCGGGGGATCATTTATGACTTAAAAAGAGCAATCGGAATTGAATTCGGAGGTCCGGTGTAGAATTAAGCTTGAATTGGCAAAGTTAGTATTTTGGCGAATTCCGGTTGATAGGTGAAATTTTGATCCGACGGTCGGAAAGAAATTCCGAAAATTTCTGTAGCTCTGTTATGTCATTTTGGACTTGTGTGCAAAATTTGAACTCAATCGGACTTGATTTGATAGGTTTCGGCATCAAAAATAGAAGTTGGAAGTTCTAAAGTTCATAAAGCTTGGATTGGAGGTTGATTCATGATTTTAGCGTTGTTTGTTGTGATTTGAGACCTCGAGCAAGTCCGTAATATATTATGAGACTTGTTAGTATACTTTGTTGGGATCCCATGAGGCTCGGATAAATTTTTGGAAGATTTTTGCCGTTTAGAGCATAAATGTAATGATCCAAAGGTCTATTTTTAGTTCTAGAGATTCAAATTTGATTTTGAGACTTCGAGAATTTAGATAATGAATTATAGGACTGATCTGGAAAGTTTGATCTAATTTCATCAAGTCGCGATTGGGTTTTTGACGTGAAATGTGAATTAATTATTTAACGAGCAAATTGATGTTTCACTGAGTAAATGAGATCCAAATTCAGTTTGGTTTGAACCACTGGATCCGTATGGAAATTACGGACCCATAGGAAAAAGAATCGTCAAATTCCGAGTTTGTATGATGGAGTTAGAGCCATTGTAGTGAAAATGGCTCTGTGCTGCAATTTCTGTATTGCTGCTGCATTTTTCTGCAGCGTATGAATAGTAATTCCCGCGCGTGAACAGTAACCGCGCGGGTGAACAGTGTCGACGTGCATGAACAGTACCCCGTGAACAGTGTCGAAGCGTATGAACAGTTCCCCGTGAACAGTGATTTCCGAAAAAAAATCAGTAAGTTGATAAAATTGATTTTGGGTCATTTTTCCACCATTTTTGATCATTTAGAGAGCTTTTGGATGTGGATTGAAGGGAGTTTCTGATGGGAATCATTGGAGGTAAGTTTTATAAGTTAATTACATATTTTTATACAAGAATCATCCATGGAATTTATGAATTTATAGCTAAAAATCAAGAAAATAGGGCTTGGAGCACAAACCTTAAATTTAGGATTTGAAGGGCCATTTGTGGTACGAATTGGGAGTTCTTGGTATGTACGGACTCGTGGCGAGACGAGGATTCCGAAAATGTGAATTTTAGAATTTTTCTTGACGTGGGCCCCGGGCTCGGATTTTTGCGAATTTCGTGATTTTGAGTATTTTTCGAGTTCTTTCGATTGGGTTATGTCCCATTAGCATATTATGATGTATTACTTATGATTTTGGATAGATTGGACGTGCATGGAGGCCAGTTTGAGGAGCAAAGGCGGGGCATGAGGTTTTGCCGGATCGAGGTGAGTGGTGATAGTAAATAATGTACTGAGGGTTTGAAACCCCGTACTAGCACTTCATAGTGCTATGTAGAGATGAGACACGCATCATGTGACGGGCATGGTGGTATTGTGATTTGGGGATTGGACTTGGTCCTTCCCGACTAATAGTGTATTGTGTATTATGACTGTGACTAAGATTATAACTGTGTAATTGGGCTAGTAGCCATGTTTGAGGCCTTGTGCCGATCTGTAGAGTATTAGGGGAGCCAGTAGAGCTAAGTGACCCTTATATCATGCTGGATACGTACACTCGGATGTAGTATATCATGACGGCTACATACGCTCAGCTGTAGTATATCATGCTGGCTACATACACTCAGCCCTAGTATATCATGATGGATAAATACACTCAGCCGTACTATATCATGCTGGATACATACACTCAGCCATAGTTATAGTTGTATAGCATATCATGAGCCAGTACTAGGTATGTACTGTGAGGGAGACTACCCGGGGTGGGATTCCCTATTCTAGCTGAGTGGGCCTGAAAGGCCTAGTCTATACCGAATGAGATAGGGTCAGGACCCACTATGAGATGTAATATTGGGCCTGAAAGGCCAAGTCTATACCGACTGAGATAGGGTTAAGGACCCACTATGAGATGTTATATTGGGCCCGAGAGGCCAAGTCTATACCGACTGAGATAGGGTCTAGGACCCACTATAAGATGTTATATTGGGCCTGAAAGGCCAACTCTATATTGACTGAGACAGGGTCGAGGACCCACTGTGAGATATTATATTGGACCTGAGAGGCCAAGTATATACTGACTGGGATAGGAGCCCCTTCGGAGTCTGAGTCTGCACACATTCACAGTGAGCGCTGGTATATTATGGGATCGGGCTGCACGCCGCAGCAATATAATTATATATGTGTGTATATATATATATATATGGGATCGGACTGCACGCCGCAGTAATATATGTGTGGATCGGGCTGCACGCCGCATTATCATAGCGATTGGGCCTAGGGAGCCCCTCCGAAGTCTATATACACCCCCAGTGAGCGTCGTCGACGTTAAATGGAGCGAGATGCGTGCCGCAGCGATATATGTATTGGAGCGGGCTGCACGCCGCAGCATTATACTTATTCATATCCTTATACATACTTAAATACTTATACATTATAGACATATGTATATATCTTCATACATTGAGATGGTTGTACACCGAAGAGGTACGAGTGAGAGTTTGGTCAGTGTTGGACCTTGTTGAGGTAGATGTGGACTAGAGATCAGAGTACTCGTTGTAGTGATGACTTACCTGCGGGGGTTTGCCTTAGAACTATTTAGTGATAGTATAGGAGTTATTATTTTCAGTAATTGTTTATTATTATTACTCACTGAGTTGAAATATACTCACCCCACTCCCATGCACTTTTTGTGCAGATATACAGGTTCAGGAGGACAGTTGAGCTATCGCAACTGCTTCATTATCCCTATTCTGTGGAGACTTCGAGGTAGCTGCCGACGTCAGCAGTACCTGACCTCTTCCTTTTTATCATTTTGGTGTCTCCATTCTGCTTAGACTTGATTGTGTAGTAGATCTCATTTGTGGAAGCTCAGACTCGTGACACCACGATTTGGTTGGGACCGTATTTTGTATGTTTCTACTATTACATTTATCATTTTGATATGAACACTTGTCGTTTAAGTTAAATTTGATTAACTGGAATTAATAAATGGTTGGTTAAGAGATAATATGGTCGGGCTTGCCTAATAATGTGTTGGGCGCCATCACGACCGTGGTTTGGGTCGTGACATTTTTAGACCAATCATATTTTATTTTAACAAAATTGAATAATTCCAACTATTTTTGATAATTTCCTCAAAGGTTCGACAGAGTTTCGTCAGTATTTAGACATCGGGGAAACACATCATGAAAGTCTCGCACAATGGGAACATAATCAATACTGGGAGTCTGTGCCTCGACCTCCCGCACAAATGCTAAATAAGAGAGACATCCCTTCACAACCATTCGTTGGGCCTCGAGGAAAGATATTACCCTACTAGGTACATACTCAGTCGTGCCTCACCACTCGATCCTCTGAATGCCCGGCATAGCCAAGGTGACTGTCTTAGCGTGACAGTCCAGAATAGCATGACATGGAGATAGCCAGTCCATGCCCAATATAACATCAAAATCAATCATACTGAGAAGCAATAAGTCCACTCGGGTCTCCATACCCCCAATAGCGACCAAACATGACCTGTATACATGGTCCACAATAATAGTATCCCCTACCGGGGTAGAGACATACACTGGCAGCTCAAGAGACCCTCGGGTCGTGCTCAAATGAGGAGTAAAATATGTAGACACATAAGAATAAGTAGAGTCGGGATCAAACAACAGTGAGGCATCTCTGGGGTAGACTGAAATAATACCTGTAATGATGGCATTAGAAGCAATGGCCTCAGATCGGCCCCGAAGAGCATAGCATCTAGCATGTCCGCCCGATCGGCCTCCCCCTCAAGGGCAACAACTATCTGACTGACCCTCACCCCTAGCTGGCGGGGCGGGTTCTAAAGTAGAAGGACCCTCTGCTGATAAGATGACGAAGGCTGCCCCTTCTGCTGATAAGACCTGGAAACAAGGCGTGGACACTCTCTACGGTGGTGCCCAAACTCTCCGCACTCGTAGCAACTCCCCGGTGCTGGGGGCTGAGACTGATAAGGACCCCTGGCACTGGAGTGGCCAGCTGATGAACTAGGCCGGGATGAACCCTGAGCAGATGGGGCCTGTGAAGTACTCTGAGCTGGCATGGCACCGAGAGATGGCTGGCTCTGGTGTGAACCTTAATAACCCTGTCTAGAAGACCACCTACCGCGATCTGAGCGACCCGACTGTGTAGATCTGAAAGAGCGACCTCGGCTCTGCTGACTCTGGCCTCTGGTCGGAGTGCTACTGGAACTAGCTGAACCTCGAGGCCTCTTCGCCTCCCTCTCATCCCTCTCTCTACGACGATCTGTCTCCATGTCGCGAGCAATATCTACAACATCCTCAAATGTACGGCTTAAAACCCTCTCCCGAGTCATCAAAATACTAATGGGATAAATGAGGCCGTCCACGAAGCGTCCAATCCTCTCTCTGTCGGAATGAACCAACCATGGTGCATATCTGGACAACTCTGTAAACCTGATCTCATACTCTGACACTGACATGTCCCCCTGACGGAGACCCTCAAACTGCCTACGCATCTCCTCTCTCCGAGATCGAGGCACCCATTTCTCCAAGAACATAGTGGAGAACTCTGGCCATGATAGTGGTGCTGCTCCGGCTGCCCTGCGGCGCTCATACGCCTCCCACCAAGCGAAGGCTGGCCCCTGAAACTGAAAAGTAGTGAAAGATACCCCACTGGACTCCAAGATCCATGTCGTACGAAGCATCCGACGGAACTTGTCCAGAAAACCTTAGGCGTCCACGCACGGAGCACCTGTGAACACTGGAGGAGAAACCTGGTGAATCTCTCGAGATGACGCTGCTCATCGTCCGTCATAGCTAGGACCCTGTCCCCCTGAACCCGATCTGCTGGTTGAACCAGAACCACGGGCTGAACTGGAGGAGCCTCTGGTGTCTGTAGGCCCTGCACTGCTGGCTCTAGAGTGCGTACTGCGGGGGTCTGATGACCACCCCCGGTCTCTGATGTAGCTGCTGCAGTAGTAACTGAAACCGCCTGTGCTGGGCCAGTGCAAACTGCTAGTATCTGAGCCAGGGTCTCCTGTAGACCCGGAATGACAATGGGCATAGCTGGTGCCTGATCTGGCGCTGCTGGAACCTCTACAACTGGAGGTTGTGGGTCAGCTGGTACTGCATCAGTTGCCCGACCTCCGCCACGACCACGACCGCGTCCACGGCCTCTAGTAGGTGGTAGTGGTGGTGGTCCTCCACGTCCGGAAGCCCGAGTTCTTGCCATCTGCGAGAGAATAGAGTCTCAAAGTTCAGTTCAAGTAAAAAATAATCGCACGACAAGAATTCCAAGAGTTGAAACTTCTCCTAAAAGGTTTGCAGCCTCCCGAGGATAAGTATAGGCATCCCCGTACCAATCCACGAGACTCTACTAAACCGGCTCATGAGTCGCGAGACCTGTTAATCTAGGCTCTGATACCAACTTGTCACGACCCAAACCCCGATCGTGATGGCGCCCAACACAATGCTAGGCAAGCCCGACCATATTACCTCTTAACCCATCCAATTATTAATTCCAATTAATGAAATTAAACATAAACAGTAAGTGATCATATCAAATGATAAGCGTGATAGTAAAACATACAAAAACACGATCCCAACACATCGTGGTGTCACGAGACTGAGCCTCTACAGAGTAACATCCTAATACAAACAAGTCTAGGCAAAACGAAGACAACAAGATGATAAGGAAGGAGAAAACAGGCTCTGCGGACGCTGGCAGCTACCTCGTAGTCTCCGCAAAAGTAGATGATGATCGGCAGCTACAATATCTCAACTGCTCTCGGGCACCTGTGGATCTGCACAGAAAGTGCAGGGGAGTGGGGTGAGTATATTTCAACTCAGTGAGTAATAATAATAAGCAATAACTGAAAGTAAGAACTCATGTGCTATCACTAAACAGTTCTAAGGTATCCCCCACAGGTTAGTCATCACTACAGCAAGTACTCCGATCTCCAGTCCACATCTATCTCAACCAAGGCCCCACACTGACCAAATCCTCACTCGTACCACTATGGTATACAACCATCTCAATATATGGAGACATATACATATGTCTATAACATATAACTATTTCAGTATATATATGAATATGAATAAGTATAATACTGCGGCGCGCAGCCCGCTCCAATACATATATCGCTGCGGCATGCAGCCCGCTCCATTTAACGTCGACGGCACTCACTGCGAGTGTATGCAGACTTCGGAGGGGCTCCCTAGGCCCAAGCGGTATGATACTGCGGCATGCAGCACGATCCACACAAATATTACTGCGGCGTGCAGTCCGATCAAATATATATATATGTATATATATCTATACTGCTGCGGTGCGCAACCCGATCCCATAATATACACCATCGCTCACTGAGAATGTGTGCAGACTCAGACTCCGAAAGGGCTCCTACAGCCCAAGCACAATAATACTGTGGCGTGCAGTCCATTCCACATGTATATTACATGTTTATTACTGCGGCGTGCAGTCCGTCCCACATGTATATTACATGTATATTACTGCGGCGTGTAGTCCGTCCCACATGTATATTACATGTAAATTACTGCGGCGTGCAGCCCGATGCAATGTAGGTATATATAATACCTCATAATGGGTCCTCGACCCTATCCCAGTCAGTATATACGTGGCCTCTCAGGCCCAATATAATATATCACAGTGGGTCCTTGACCCTGCCTCAGTCAATGTAGACTTGGCCTTTCAGGCCCAATATAACATCTCATAGTGGTCCTTGACCCTATCTCAATCGGTATAGACTTGGCCTTCCAGGCCCACTCAGCTAGAACAGGGAATTCCACCCTAAATAATCTCCCTCAAGGTACACATCTAGCACGGGATCATGTTATGCTATACAGCTATAGTTACGGCTGAGTGTATGTTTCCAACATGATATAAGGGTCACCTAGCTCTATAGGTTCCCTAATGCTCTACAGATCGGAACAAGGCCCCAAACATGGCTATTAGCCCAATTGCACAGTTATAATCTTATTATCAGTCATAACACATAGTATACTATTAGTCGGGAAGGACCAAGTCCAAGTCTTGAATCACAATGTCATCACGCTCGTCACAAGACGCGTGTCTCATCTCAACATAGCACTGTGAAATGCTAGTACGGGGTTTCAAAGCCTCAGTACATTAATTACTATCACCACTCACCTCGAACCGGTAGAAGCCTTAGCCCGCCTTGCGCTTGCCTTGCAAATCAATCTCCTCGGATGCCAAATCTGTTAAAAATCAATGACAATACATCAATATATGCCAATTTTACGCAACTCATTCGAAATAACCCAAATTGCATCACAACCCGCGAAGTTGTCAAAACCCGACTTTTGGTGCGCTTCTCGAAAAATTATAAAAATTACATATTCGGAACCCTCGTCTCAATACAAGTCTAGGCATATAAAATTTACCAAATTCGGACTCCATTTGCCCGCTCAAATCGGTATTTTTTTACAATTTTAGGCGTCGGGCTAAAACCCACCTTTAATCCTCCATTTTCATAGAAATAAACTATGATTTCATGATAAAAGCGCATAATTAAACCACAAAACTTACCTCCGACAATATCGCGATAATCTCCCAGCTATTTCCCTTCACTTCCACTCTATAGGCTTCAAAAATGGAGAGTTTTGCAAATGAACCCGTAATGAAATGTTTCTGGTTTAAATTCACTGCCTGGGCCATTTACTCTACGCGTTCGCGATCACTCCCACGCGTTCGCGATGCCCAGCTCCAGCTTAACCTTCGCGAACGCGACCTCTTCAACGCGTTCGCGATGAACCAGCTCCCAGCCGCCTGATTTTCCTTCTACGCGTTCGTGATACCCCTCACGCGAACGCGATGCACACCCTCACGCCTCTACGCGAACGCGACACCCTGAACGCGATCGCGAAGCTCAAGAATCCTGGCCTACGCGAACGCGATACTCTATCTCGCGATCGCGATGCTTGACTCGCCTGGCCTTCGCGAACGCGGCCCATACTCTGTCTCGCGATCGCGAAGGCTTAGATTTTGCCAAGTGATCTGCAATTTACAGCAGACTTCCCATCGCTTCAAAAGGCCGGAAGATGGTCCGGATTCACCCCGAGGCCCCCGGGACCCTAACGAAAACCACCAACATACTCCAATACACGATACAAACTTGTTCCAATGATAAAAACACATACTTTAACACGGAATAACATCGAATTCAAGCAATTCAAGCCTAAGTTTTCATTCAAACGTCTACAACCGACATTTGACCAAAAACCCGACCAAACGATCTCCGAATGACCAGAAATTTTGCAGGCACATCCAAAATCGCACAACGGAGCTACTGCAACTGTCGGAATTCCATTCCGACTCCTGGATCAAAATCTCACCTATCGATTGGATATCGCCAAAATTCAACTTTGGCCAATTCAAGCCTAAAACTACACCGGGCCTCCAAATTCACTTCCGATCGCTCTCTTAGCTCACAAACGACCTCCCGGAGCTGACTGAATCATCAGAATTCGATTTCGAGCTCTCTAACTTATAGGTCAACATCCAGCTGACTTTTCTCAACTATTCGTTCTTCTAAGAGACTATTTGTCTCATTTTCAGCCAAACTCGATCCGGACTGACTCAAACTTACCCAACATACATATTACAATATTAACAAGCAGATAACGGGGATAACGGGGTGATAACTCACATGATGACGAGGTGGGTCATCATAATATGCATAGGTAATCATATTACTTATGTCATTGGACCAAGATTATATGTATTCTACCTTACGACAACCATCCCTGGACATCATCATATACTAGGTAATCGTATTATGAGGACGTCCTATGACTAATATGATTTACACCAGGTACTTTCCATTGATCAAAATGCACCCCGACGCCTATCCTAAATTCACCCGAGCTCTCTCGGCTCTAAACTAAACATGTACATAACCTTAAAAACATACCACGAAATTGCTCGCACGATCAAATCGGCTATATAACATCGTTTTCATAGAATAATGCCTCAAATTCATGATTAGCTGAAACCTAGTAAGGACGCATAACGTTTATTATAACATTTGGACCAAGGTCCCATGACTACACGGTCCAATATCAAAATTTAGTTGTCGTAGGCCGATACGTCCTAGTATATGAATGAAATAATATTCATAGACGGTCAATTACTAAATAACAACCACGATATATAAATGGAAGGTCCTATGACTACAATCGTATTAGTCCAATGGAATTATGTGGTTGTCGTAGGCCGATACGTCCTAGTATATGAATGAAATAATATTCATGTCTACAGGTCAACATAAGTCCATTTGACTAATACGGTTGCTTTAAATTATTTCACATAGAACCTAATCAATTCTAACATATTAGTAGCGGCATATCAATTTAAAAGTGTCATATACTAGTAATGTGATACTTATGATCATATATATAACTAGGATATTCCATATTAATATTATATGACGATTGTAGTCAAATCCATAATAGAATGGGTCAATATTATAAAGTATATGCATAAGTCCAATGGACTTATATGGTTGACCACCAATCAGAACGTAATATAGACAATGAAGTAATACGGAATATATTCTCAATACGTATTAGACTCAGATAAGTCAATATTAATATTAGTCCAACATAATTGTACTAATTGGTTACAATATTACTAATATTCACCATAATTTCGTCCTCCTTTAGTCCTAACGGTAACAACATATTATTTCCTATGTCTATGGATATAATTTCATAAACGTAATAAGCGGAAAGATGGCGTTTATATTGAAATAATATCGTGGTTATTATGTAACCAGAATGATAATACCTAACTTACCGTATGCGTAAAGTTAGTTTAGGGTACATGCAAATTGGTCATTGGACAAAGTTATAATAAAATGATTTCAACCACGACATATTTGATAATATCGTATATTGGTAATTCTGTATCATATTAACAATCGTATACGCTATGGAGAAGTAAATTAAGTATGCGCAATAATTATTTGTCCGATAATATGACATTAACCCTGGAATATACTAATTTCAATGTCCTATGAAATATAAGTCCGGTCGTGTGTAGCGGAGCATCCTCCCTCGCAAAGGTTATGGTGAGCCATTGAATAGCACTAATATATATAACTAAACACCATCTAATTAGATTATACAACTTATGATATTACTCCCAATACGATAAGAGCTAATTGTTATGCAAGGTAATCATGTTGGTGATTAGTCATGATACAGTGGCTTATAGGATATCCTTAGCAGTATATTACATTAATATATGCCAATGTAGTCCAGAAATAAGATTGCACAGCGGGTTACCACTTTAGAGAAGTCTTTGATGAAGCACCGGTAAAAACCTATGACTATATGACATCCCGTGACTTATAATTTATAAATTTGCATCGGCCTACAACAACCACATAAGTCAATTGGACTAATATTACATATATTATAGTATTATTACTTACATTGGTAAATAATATAAAGTCAACTATATTTCTTTATTGTAATTTATATAGCATAAGTATACTTATTAGGTTGGGAGAAAAGTTGTGCCTAATGGTTTCTATTCTTTGTTATTTTTGGGAAGGATCGTGGAATTAGCTAATCAATCCTTCTGAGTCTAAAGATATTATAATTATTATTTGAGAGCCCATTTTGTCCGTTTTTTATGACGAGGCTCATCTCATTGTTTTTTAGAAGGTACACCTAAATGGTGCTATGTTTTCTAATTCTGGTAGTAAGGTTTAGGAACCTTTCTTTCTCTAAGGTCATATTCATCACATTTACTTTGGTTGATTTGATGTTTAATTCTGGCATTTATATACTTAATTTGTCCAATACTCCTAATCAAATTTTTATAGGTAATTAAAATACACATCAAAGGCATATACATACAAATAATTACACCAATTATTCTTGAATCCATCCTTTTCAATCATGAAATTATACAATTATAATCCAAGTTAATAATATTCATAAACATTGTCACACTTCCTTTTTCCGCGCGCGATGGAGTTTTTTCCAGTTAAAGGACAATCGAAACGGGATTTATTTAGTTAATTCAGAGTCGCCACATGGGAGATTTATGGTGTCCCAAGTCACCGGTTGAATCCCGAATAGAGGAAAAGAATGACTCTATTCAACAGTTCGCGAACCAGAAATCCGGATAAGGAATTCTATAACCCGGGAGAAGGTGTTAGGCATTCCCGAGTTCCGTGGTTCTAGCACGGTCGCTCAACTATCATATTTGGCTAAATTATCTGACTTATAACATGCTTTAACTTATGTGCAAATTTTAACCTTTAACCGCTTTTAATATTATTATTCAATATTTTAATAAAAAAAATTGCAACATCATGAAAATGCATTTCAAACCACGTCACAATAAATGTACCCGTGACTATCAACACATTTCTATTATGTTGAGATTTGGATTTGGGTCACATAATGTCACGACCCCAAATCCGGTCGTGATGGCGCCCAGCACATTGCTAGGCCAGCCTGACCAATCAATAACAACGACGAAGCTAGAAGCTCGCTTTATCCCATTTAAGCATATCAAAATACGAAACAACAGTGATACAAGTACAGGGATCACATCCCAAAATATACCAACTCCCATAGACCGCAGGGTCAAGAGTCATGAGCCTCTAATGAACATATGTGTATAAAGGTTTACAAGATACCAAGTGCGGAAAGAAATATCAATACAGAATCAAAAGACAGTAAGAAGGAATATCGTGTCCTGCGGACTCTGCAGCTACCTCGAATATCCCATAGATGTCGCCTCGAACAGCTACCGGATCACTGCTGAGAGGTACCTGGATCTGCACACAAGGTGCAGGGAGTAAAATGAGTACTGCCAGACTCAGTGGTAATAAACAGGGGTAAGACAGAGCATATAAGAAATCCGCAATAAAGCACTATGTAAAGCTGTCATAAAATACCCTGTCACAGAATCAATATCAACTGTACATGTACCAACAAGTACCAGCAAAACAGTATAATAGCTAGCAGATGTAGCTAAATGCAATGCAATGCATGATATGACCGCTACAGCGCGTAGCCCGATCCAATTTGGGTACCCATGCTCACTGTGGAGGTTCAGACTCCGGAGGGGCTCCTACAGCCCAAGCACAATATCACTGCAGCGGCGTGCAGTCCGATCCAACATATATACTGCTGCGGCGCGCAACCCGATCCACTACCAGTCGGCTAATATGCAAATACAGCCTCGCAGGCTCAAAAGTAGTTTTGAAAACCTTTTTATCATTTTTCAGTTGGAAAACAGTAATACCAAGTTCCAGAGATTGGAAATAGCATGATAACATAAATAGCTGCGGACTGGTAGTAAACTAGCATGTCAATATCATAAGACCATGATAACGATCCTCGCGGGATCTAATAATTGGCTCACGGTCCACAAGTATACTCAACCGCCCAAGAAGGGGGTTCAACGGCTCAAGAGTAGCCAATATCACAATATAGTATGCAACCATCCGAGAAGGAGGTTCGACGACTCAAGAATAGCCTATATCATAACACAGTATCAATAGGTCGGACTAAGCCATAGTCCCCAAATCACAATCGACCCCGCACTCACAAGAGAGTACGTGTCTCGCCGCTATACAACGTCACAAAGTGGTATACCGGGGTTTCGAACCCGCTGGTCATCACCCACATCTATTACTCAACTCAATACAAGCGCGACGACTTCTCCGCAATGCCCTTGCCACGAGAATCAAGCTCCGCACGCGTAGAATCTGATCAAATACCGTAGAAATACAACAACTTAGGCCAATGGGACGACACCCAATCAATACAATTCGATTTACACCAAAAATGGCAAAGTTGCCAAAACCCGACTTTCGGTACGCTTCTCAGAAAATTACAAAAGTCACATATTCGGAATCCTCATCTCGATACGAGTCTAGGCATATAAAATTTACCAAAATCGGACTCCATTTGCCCACTCAAATCAGTGTTTTTCTTCAATTTTAGGCCTAGGGATAAAACCCACATTTAATCCTCCATTTTCATAGAAATAATCCATGATTTCATGATAAAAGCGTGTAATTAAACCACGAAACTTACCTCCGACAATACCCCGATGATCTCCCAGCTATTTCCCTTCACTTCCTCTCTCTAGGCTTCAAAAACGGGGGTTTATGAAATGAAACCCGTAAGTGAAATGTTTCTGGTTTTAATTCACTGCCTGGGCCATTTACACTACGCGTTCGCGTTCATTACCACGCGTTCGCGATGCCCAGCCCGGATTAACCTTCGCGAACGCGACCTCCCCAACGCGTTTGCGATGCACTAGCTCCCAACCGTCTGATTTTCCTTCTACGCGTTCGCGGTACCCCTCACGCGAACGCGATGCATACCCTCACAAACCTACGCGAACGCGACACCCTAATCGCGATCGCGAAGCTCAAGAATCCTCACCTACGCGAACGCGATAACCCGTGTCGCGATCGCGATGCTTGACTCGCCTGGCCTTCGCGAACGCGGCCCATGCCACGCGAAAGCGAAGGCTTGGATTTTGCCCAGTGATCTGCAATTTTTCTGCAGATTCTTAAGTTCCAAAAGTGCTGGATGATGGTCCGGATTCACCTCGAGGCCCCCGGGACCCCAACGAAAACCACCAACATACTCCAAAACACGATACGAACTTGTTCCAAGCATAAAAACACCATCCTAAACATTAAAATCACGAATTACTCACGGATTCAAGCCTAAGTTTCTTCAAAAATCCCGAAACTAACATTCGACCAAAAACCCGACCAAACGACGTCCGAATGACCTGAAACTTTGCGGACATATCCAAAATCACATAACGAAGCAACAGGAATTGTCAGAATTCCATTCCGACCCCCAGATCAAA
Organism: Nicotiana noctiflora; assembly: GCA_032618575.1. Classification (NCBI taxonomy): domain Eukaryota; kingdom Viridiplantae; phylum Streptophyta; class Magnoliopsida; order Solanales; family Solanaceae; genus Nicotiana; species Nicotiana noctiflora. The sequence goes on from JASVEL010012616.1 coordinate 61,580, forward strand.
ATCTCACCTACCGTTCGGATTTCGCCAAAATTCAACCTTAGCCAATTCAAGCCTATTTCTACACCGGACCTCCAAATTTATTTCCGATCGCTCCCCTAAGTCACAAATCACCTCCCGGAACTACCCGAATCATCAGAATCCGATTCCGAGCCCTCTAACTAAATAGTCAACTCCAGGTTGACTTTTTATATCCAAGTTTCCTTCAAAAAGGCTATTTGCCTCATTTTCAATCCAAATCACTCCTAACTCACCCGATAGACTCTAACACTGATATAAAAATATAAAACACATAAATTCAAGTTAACGGGGTGGTAATTTCCGTGACGACGGGCCGGGTCGTTACATTCTCCCCAACTTAAACAAACGCTCGTCCTCGAGCGTACAAGAGTGGTACTAAAAGCAACTCAATTGCTGAATGACCTTACCAAGCATATATTCGGGCGATCACACGTCACCCTATCTCTCATAAGCCTGAAAACACCATATCGCTGAAATCTCACAGACCATCTGAACTATAAATCACATTGCACTTTCCGAAATCATATACCAATTGCTAATCCCATGCCTATACTCAGGATACACTAGAATCCACCGCAATAACCCACACTCACCACTCCGGGTGAGATCATATGATGTATCAAACAACCCAATCACTCGAGACAATAGTCTCTAATCACAATAATTTCTCACGATAACTAAATACCAACTGAAAAAAAAACCTTTTTCATTAGATAGAGTCTTGTCCCAACACCTTCATATCATGCCCACGGTAACCGAACACGCGATATATTGAACCCATCTCTCAGGTCAACCATTCATGAATCCATTTCACTTTTAATTGATACCACAACAGATTTCGGACCCAAATCTCAGTATTACCTTTCTAACCCACCGAAATCACATATGCTCGCTCTCCATAATGACTCAAATGATCATTTCGATAATAACACACGCACTGGTGATATGTCACCTCAACACCAGCCTAAGCCATAACGAGCACAACACAGGCTCCAATAGAGACATCCGAACATACTCAAATCATGACAAATGTCTTCAACAAGAGAGTCGTAATACAATTCCTTTGTGCCATCATAACATAGAACTGAGATCGCGTCTCGCATTATAGAAATAGAGTACATGACTCCTTCTCGAAAGGTCATAACATCACGTGGCCTTGCCACGATTCATGATTCTATCCAAACACTATTACTCATGAAGCACCTCAATTTACCAAGCGCAAAACGATCAGCCACGCACATATTTAGGTCTGAACCCAAGCAATCAACCTCACCCACGGTGAAACAATTAACGTATGCTATCAAATCCTGAAAGAACACAACCGATGTGCCATTCGCCAAGCGATACTCAATACAGACTCTTCCTCAGAAGCCAGGAGGTATTGTATACCAGGTAACATATAACTAACTTTATTTTCACATTACACTATTGCAGCGTGCAACCCGCTCCAATGACATACCCGTGGCGGCGTGCCACCCGATCCAGATACCATACCCGTGGCGGCGTGCCACCCGATCCAAATAACCATACCTGTGGCGGCGCGCCACCCGATCCATATAGAACCCTCGCCAAAGAAATATGCATCGAGTCAACTTGCTCATTATGGCAAACATATATATAGCCTCACGTTCGGCCACCAGAAACGTATCCGACAAAGTTCCTCAATACCGAAACTAAATCAATGGTAGAAACCTCTGCACTGATATCCGCCACGAAGGCCCAACTAACAAAGCAATACCTGTTACAACCCATATCCACACACATTAGTTCATTCCATAAGTTAGATAACACAAATCCAAGAAGGAATTATCCTTGAGATGATAAGAAGTTAATCCGATTAATCTTAAGTGATACAAGGGTGCATAAGGGTGATTAACAAGTATTAAAAGTTAAACGAATCAAGGATGTCTGTAACTCGTACTTTTGGGTAAACCTATAGATGCTTAGTATACTTAGGAGGTCATGATTTAAGATATTTGAATCATATAATATCCGTATCATAATTCTTGAAGTCAAACGAGTTATGAAACAAAAGTCGACAAAAGTTGTTGCAACTTAGGTTCATAGTTTTACCTAAACTTTAGGTCAAATGTTATTAAGTATTTCTCCCAATATACTTGGAATTACGGGGTTATCTACCCACAAAATTGAAGATCTATGAGTCTAGTTTCCAACGCATTAAACGGTTTAGCAATACGACATTTGAATAGAGAGATATAGACATTTTCGTGAGACTGCTCAAGCTGCTAGGTGCAAGTAGGTGAGTCAGCTAATTGGTTAAATGTCGGCCCAAAAGAGGGAATTTCGGGTCAGAAAAGGAGCCCATTAAAAGGCTTATCTTCTGCAATATATCCCTCTTTATATTTCACAAATAACCAGACCTAAAACCCTGCAAACTTCCTCCCAAAAATTATCCACAAACCCTAATTGATTTTCCCTCTCTTTCAAGTTCAAATTGGGGGTAAACACTAGAGTTTGAAGAACAAAGTTAAAGGCTGAGTTATCCAACAACTAAGGTGAGTTTACTGCTATATTTCATACATTTATTCTGCTGTAAATTCATGGTAATTCGTTATATACATGTAAGAACTCACGGGACGGTGATCGGAAGTCGTGAGTTCAAGTTATTCACTTGTAGCGGACTGTTTTGTGGACTGTTTTGTGTTGCTGTTGGGCTGCGTTTTTATTACTGTTATGTGGAGTTTTGGAGGAGGCAGGGTGTGGAGAAACACCATATATATGTTGGGTTTTGGTCTGCTAGTTCTTCATAATATTTTTGGGTTATTTGGTACGACTATAGTGGCCGTCATATGTATGATGTGATTAGGTTGTGTATGGACTGTTTTGGGAGGCTCAATATGTTTATTATTGATGTTGTTTAGGCTGTTTGGTGATTGTTTTGAATGGTGTGAAGTCATATATATAGGGGAGGTGCTGTCCGTTTCATCACAAAATAGATTGTGATTGGTACATAATAGTTGCGACGCTTAAACGTTAACGATAGTGTCATTTCTCCTATCGTAGACTAAGGAGTCGTGACATTTGCATAGCTTGAGGTTGTGGCAGTATATACAAGGTATGTGAGGCTATCCCTTTCCTTCTTTTGCACGACTCCGATTGTACATAATGTAATGAACGAGCTTCCAAAGATACTCTATTCTTAGAAGCTAGCAGTACTTACATTGTTTCCCTCTTATGGAACGATTGATGTTGATGTTGCTTCTCTTATTATTATGTTATCAATCTTGTTGGTACTTCCTGATTCCTATAAGGTTCATAGTGAAGAGTTAGTTCTAATAAGGTGTACATAGGATACCGACCTTACGTCACTCCGAAAGGTCTACAAGGTGTTTCCATGAGTCGAGCATGCATTATATATATTTATCTATTTTACTCTACCGAGCCGCGCTATAGTCGGCCGGGTACGGTACCTATTGTGCAACCACTGATCAGTTGGGTTTTACCGAGCTCCACGTGGCCGGGTATGATTCTACCGAGCTTTATAATATGTTTTTACCGAGCCTATTACGGCCGGGTACGATATGATGATGATGATGCCCACAGAGGCGTATGTTTTAAAAGATTATGTATTTATGCATATGTATCATGTATTTCATGTCAGTAGCCCTCAGAGGTACTCAGATGTTACAGGTTGTATATTCTCTGTCCCTGCTCACATTGTTGTTCATATTTATGGTTCTCTACCTTACATACTAAGTACTTTATTCGTACTGACGTCCTTTTATTTGTGGACGCTGCATGTCGTGCTACAGGTCCTGATAGACAAGCAGGTGCAGCTCCACCATCACAGTAGGTTGTCCAGTTCGGCGGTGATTGGCGAAATCCCTTCTCGGACTTGCCTTGGTCTTGGTATGCATTTTTGTTATAGACATTATGGGTATGTCGGGGCCCTGTTCCGGCTATGTTGCAGCACTTATGTTCCTTTAGAGGCTCATAGACAAGTGTCGAATCATGTATAGTTTGGTATGCCTTGTCGGCTGGATTTTGTTGTATAGTCTTTCATTTTAGCGTGGTAGCTTGTACCATATGTATATAGCTTCTTGATTGTCTGGTCATCCCATGTTATGTAGGTTCATGCAATCATATTTTATTGTTGGTTGTTCATGATCCATGTCTACCATTTATATTGGTCTCGTCGGCCTAAAAGATAATAAAGAAGGTTAGATAAAATGTACGTTGGTGCTCGGCAAGTATGGTCGTGTGCTAGTCATGGTCCTCCAGTTTGGGTCGTGACAAACTTGGTATCAGAGCAAGTCTGTCTTAGGGATTGTCTATGAGCCATGTGTCACGCCCCAAAACGAGGGACATGACCAGCGCCTGACCGAGTAGCCCCAGTCAAGCGGACCTGGGTGCCTTTATATCCCACGCATTACCCCTGTGTCTATTATTACTCATTAACCAAATATCTTACCAATAATGACTGATTTCACAATGCATAAACATAACCATGTGATTGATTTACTAACAAGTTCACAATTTACATTTACAACGCCCGACATACATATACATAGGCCACAACCCCACGGTTTACATGTCTACGGAGCCTCTAGGATACAAAAGGAAATACCATACTTGCTGGTAACAAGGCTCCGGCTATACCTTACAAAACCAAAATGAAGTCTAAAACAAGAGTGGCATGAGCCACACTGGGCCCCGAGGAAGAAAACGGCTCACCAAAACGGGCAGTGGAAGATGAAGAATACTATTGCCGATGAGCAGAAGTAGAAGTGCCTGCTACTGATCCACCTACAATCATAACACGAATGTAGCGCCCCCGGCAAAAGGGACGTCAGTACACTTGAATTGTACTGGCATGTATGGACAAACTTTGTCCCAAGTAAACTCAAGCCATTAAATTACATCAAAAACTTATTAAGCCAGCCAACCATGTTTTCCACATTTTCCTCATTTCAGATAATTCTCAACACAAGGCACTTTATAAGATCAACAAATTGAACCATAACCAATCAATCACGTAAAGCACAAGTAGTCAAACAATGGGGCAATCAGTGCCCCACAGGTTGCAAACTCTCCTGCTGTCTCCTTTCACAATTTCACATTATTGATTTTGTATCAATTTTCAATAGCGATTTCGATCGCTTTCTATCCTTATTGCCCCTGACCACCCTTATTACCTCGGCCACCCTTATCACCCCAACCCACACCTTATTTCCCCACGTTGCGGCGCGCAACACGACCCCGCCTTACAGTTGAAAACACAACAATTTCAAACAACAGATAAGGTACTACACACAATTTCAACAAGTTCAAATAAGCAACTTGCACATTGGTTCATGTTCTCAATTACTTATCAAGCCAATATCACAACCAAGTTACAATATTTCCATAATCAAGAATATTCACACAAGTATGTTCAACAATTTTTCCACAATTCAAGTGTTTCATCTCTTTCCACAATAAACCAATTCTCAAGTGTTTCGTTCCTTTTCCACAAGGTGCCATATAGGCTATCATAACAATTATTCACAATTCTTTACCCAATTCAACTCTCATTTACCTTTCGGTTCATATTCCATACCACATCACTCATAGTTCAACAACAACTTTGAATATCCAACAACAACATCAAGAATTTCACACAATTTGTCAAATTAGCACGAACCAAACAAATTTCACACATATAGGCGATTTCACAAGAATCAAAATTAGCCATACATACCTCGATTGAGCTTTCCTTAAGTTACTACAACACTCTAAAAACTCTAGCAATTCCAATCTACTATGAGACATAACAAAATTAAACACATATTAGAAAGATATTCATGAAACTAGCTCATTTGAGCATTTTATCAAATACTAGTTGTGCATCTTGATTTCAAATCCCCTTTTCAAGAATTACTTCATTCCCTAACCCTATCTTTACTTATTTATGTTCATCAATCTTCCCACAACTCTATTTGCACAAGCATGCATACATAACACTACCATACCAAGAATCATACCTCAATAACACAACTCACAACCTCTACAATACTAACATAACCTAGGTTAGGAACTCATGGCTCCCAATCACCCTCCCATGAGTTCTAATGTATGTATCTTACATAAATTATCACCATAGAGTAGTTGGAGATGATAGACATACCTCTTGTAGTAAGAATTTTAAGAATCTCCACTTGAGGTGTTCTTGAAGAATTCAAGAATTAGAAGGAAAATCTAAGGATTTTGAAGATTAATCCTTGTTAGTATAAGTGCTTAAGGGGTAGAAATTACTCAAAGAACTATAAAAATCTTACCTTAGATCATAGGGATGAAGTTTGGGATGAAACCCTCTTGAGAGAGCAAGTCAAAACCCCAAAAATGAGTTGGGAACACTCTAGGCCGGTCTTTGGGGTATTAAAACTATCCAGGTGCGCGAAGTGTTGCCCAGATGCGCGAAGTGTGCAAGCTTCGCGCATGACTTCGCGCATTTTCCTGAGCATTCTGCCTAAGGTGCGCGAAGTGTGCGCGAAGTCCACTTCGCGCAGGACTTCGCGCATCCGACACCTGACGAGTAAAATGATCATAACTTTCTCTATACACCTCCGAATGGCGAACGGTTTGTTGCGTTGGAAACTAGACTCAAAGAGCTTTAATTTAATAGGTTGATCCTCACACAACTCCTTATATAACCGGAGATATGATCATTCAAAGTGAGGTCTTGTGCGCACTCTTTTACAGATTTCGTCTAATATGCAATTTTCCATCTTGGATTAGGATTAGGCCTCTCCTTAGACCCCAAATCACTTATAATAAGACTTATACCCTTATTAAACTATCTAATTAATATCCATAATATTATGAATCCTTATTTTCACACGAGATAAAACAATGTAGCCTACATTAGCACGACGAAATCTTAATAACTCGAAAAAAAAAATTTTGGGGGCCTTACATTCTCCCCCCCCCCTTAGGAGCATTCGTCCTCGAATGAGGATTGAGGTCCATTCACTAGCCTTCCTTATGTAACTTCAGTTTGTTCACATCATGAAATATATCAATAGCCACGAATTTGGCTAACTCCTTAAATTTCCGAAATTTTCGCCAGAGTTTTCTTTGTAATATGGACATATCCACCTGTTACAGAGCCCCCGAAATACATTCCATCAACAATACACAATTACAACACTTTCCACAGCTTGTATACACTTCCTTACCTCAACGATCACACATATTCTATCACATTGTTACATTTGCGCATAAACTAGCTAATTCAATGAGTCCTTACCTTATTTAACTGTCTCAATACACCATGTACACATAAACAAACCATTATCAATCTACACTTACTATTAGTTGTTTACTTAGCACATGAATCTTTATAAGGCTTCGATTTATCAAGAAAGGTTTAAGTAACGCAAGGCAACAACACATACAACTCATTACCAAATGAAGGAAACTTGACTAACACTAAGAGGGAAACAACTTGGACAAGGCAATAGTTACTAGGAGTAGAAGGATCGCCTAATTTCTACTAAGCTTGATCAAACAAATGGGGGTACTTTTCCTTCATCTCTTTTTCTGCCTCCCACGTGGCCTCCTCAATTTGTTGACTTCGCCACAATACTTTAACAGAGGCAACTTCCTTATTTCTCAACTTACGAACTTGCCTATCAAGGATGGCAACCGGAACTTCTTCATATGACAAATCCTCATTAACCTCAATAGCCTCGACCGGCATGATGGTGGATGGATCTCCAATCACTTTCTTCAACATGGACACATGGAACACCGGATGCACTGATGACATCTCAGGAGGCAACTCTAGCCTATAAGCAACTTGACCAATCCTTTGAACGATCCGATATGGCCCGACATACCTAGGACTCAATTTTCCTTTCTTTCCGAATCGCATGACTCCCTTCATAGGAGATACCCTCAAGAACACCCAATCATCGACTTGAAACTCCAAATTCCTTCGACGAACGTCTACATAGGATTTTTGATGACTCTGTGCTGTTTTCATTCTCTCCTGAATAACCTTGACCTTTTCCAAAGCCTCGTATACCATATCTGGCCCTAGCAATTCCGCTTCACCTACCTCAAACCACCCGATTGGCGACCTACATCTCCTCTCGTACAATGCCTCAAACGGGGCCATCCGAATGCTAGCATGATAGCTGTTATTGTAAGCAAATTCTATCAGTGGCAAGTGTTCATCCCAATTACCTTTAAAATCTAAGACACAAGCCCGCAACATATCTTCAAGCGTCTAAATGGTCCGCTCGGCCTGACCGTCGGTCTGTGGATGGAAAGTTGTGCTGAGATTCACCTGAGTTCCCAAACCTTGCTGAAATTTCTTCCAAAAGTTAGCTGTGAACTGAGCCCCGCGATCCGAGATAATAGAAAGTGGAGTTCCATGAAGTCTTACTATCTCCTTGATGTACAATCTTGCATATTGCTCCGCAGTATCAGTGGACTTGACAGGCAGGAAGTGAGCTGATTTGGTGAGTCGATCCACTATCACCCATATTGAGTCAAACTTACGCCGAGTGCGAGGTAACCCTACCACAAAATCCATATTGATCATCTCCCATTTCCACCTTGGTATTTCTATAAGCTGAGTTAATCCACCGGGCCGTTGATGCTCGGCCTTCACTTGTTGACGGTTCGGACATTTAGCTACAAAGCCTGCCACATCCCTTTTCATACCGTTCCACCAATAAATCTCCTTGAGATCGTGATACATTTTCGTTGAACCAGGGTGTACCGAATACCTGGAAGTATGAGCCTCTGCCATCACTCTTTCCCGAAGCTCGTCCACATCCGGAACACATAGCCTATCTTGACACCGCAATACACCATCTTCGCTGCCGAGTACAAATGTTGAGGTCTTGTCATTCATGACTGCTTCCTTCACCCGAACCAATGCTGGATCTATGAACTGTTTTTCCTTGATTTCCAGAACCAATGATGATTCTGCTCCATTATGCACCAATACATTCCCCTCGTCTGACGCCAAAATACAAACCCCTAAACTGACCAATTGGTAAACCTCCCGAGCCAGGAGTCTCTGATCCACACCCAAATGAGCCAAACTACCAATGGATTTTCATAAGAGCGTCGGCTACCACATTTGCCTTCCCTGGATGGTACAATATGTTCATATCATAGTCCTTAAGCAATTCTAACCACCGCCGCTATCTCAGATTCAGTTCCTTCTGCTTGAACAAATACTGGAGGCCCTTGTGGTCTGGAAACACATCTACATGAACTCCATAAATATAATACCGCCATATTTTAAAGCAGACACAACTGTCGCGAGCTCCAAATCATGTGTCGGATAATTCTTCTCGTGATTCTTGAGTTATCTGAAAGTATACTCTATAACTTTTCCGTGTTGCATCAACACACACCCCAAACCAACCTTGGAGGCAGAACTATCACCTTAACACTTTACATCATTAGCGGAACATCTTTATTATATTCCTCTTACATAAGACCTTCCACGAATTGAGTTCTACTATAATTTCCTTGATATGGTTACGATCCCATGTGAACAATTTCTACTAACTCTTCACAATTCTTAACAAAAGGCATTACTGAATGAGTTTTCTCGTATGACCTCCTATCTCAAATGAATAGCACTGGCTAACTTGCACACGTACCCCGAATAATACTATCTTGCACGACATTGCATCAAATGTAAGGTAACATTGTGCTCTAACTTTTCTTAACCAACCTCTTCTCCCCATATGTACATTATAGAATTTAAGAAACTGCACCTCTTTCCCCGTGAATGAAAATTCCTACCATCCCTCCTTACGGTTAAACACCTCTTAAAACATATATCAACAACCTTTATATGCATATGATTTAGGAAGGGTCACTAGCCCGAGAAGGGTATTCTCTGAAACTTTAAATCCTCCTCAATCCTTCAACAACAACTTTTGGTTTTACTCTTAAGTGTAAGGCTTAGTCCACCTGATTCTATCTCCGATGAATAACTCGCCTTATTCCCCATGTTATAGTTACCAATAAAGTTCCCTGATATTGCGGCTTAGGATTTATCATGCTAAACATGTCTAGTCCGTCACGAGTGTTCATCCTCTTTCAATCTATTCCGAACCTTTCATTCCCATCCTGTTTTGCGGATAGTGCATAGTTAATAGCTTTATTGTCCCACACATTTGTCTGCCTCCCGTGAACTTGAAAAATCATTATGTCTTGTTTAATCATTTTACAGTACCACAACTTCACCAACGATAATCTCACTTCTCATTGTGTGTAGACATGAACTATCTCTAGACCTTTTAGTTGATATTCACTGTCACCCAAGTCGGTTGCATTGCGGTTAGTCCCTTATAACTTTTATTAACACTTGTGCCCTAAGTGGGTCCACCATTCTGGTGCAAAAATTGTTTTAGATAACCATGACCATCTCAATTTAAAGGTTTTCTCCCCATTTCTTCTCACCTCATTCTTCCTAGTTAGTGAATAGCCACGCACTCTTCCATATATTACGTGGTCCATTACCTTAGGTATTTCATCCGGCTCACCTCTTAACTCTTATTCGGATATATGTAGCAAAGAGTGTTCGTCTGAACATCACTCAACACTTATCTATTTGTAAGACTCTTTAGAGGCTCTCTATCAAGCCCCAATTACCATCTTGGGTTGTTGTGGCAACACATTTATTTCTCCCACTCATTCTGGCTTTCTTAGTATCCCGAAACTTTTTTTAAATCACAAATCTATGATTAGCCCATTCCAAGTACTCACAATCTTTCACATTTGACATATGGTACTTCCTTGGGTTCCATTTCTCCTGTCCTTCTAACAAGTAAAAGTCTCTTTACAAACATACTCTTATTTTCTAGAATCGTTGACCCTATCATTCACATTGCCATGCGTGAAGAATTTACATTCCTTAATCTCTTGGGATGCTAGTTGTCTATCATTAGCATATTCTTTCAGAGAGTCATGTTACCCATTATCTCTTTTCTAGACCACACCTGTCTTCACCAAAATATTCAAATATCATAGCTACATGGTCTCACTCTTGTTTTATTGTATTTAAGTAGCCTCACGATGGCCCTCCCTCTCCCACATGGGGCGAATGTCCTGGATCTTCACACAAGTCTTGAGTGTAGAAACTTTAGCGACATATGCCTCATATATCTATCCCTCTTATATATACTCGACTATTAGGAAAATTTAAGTCACCATAGTATTGATCTCATAAGTTCCCTATTCCTATTCAGCTACGTAGGTATGGGATTCCAAGTCCCCACGCATATCCTTTATGAGTGTAACGCAACCTCATACATTTTTGGGTCCTTATAACGTTCGTAAGACAAGGGTTTTCTCACCTAGGGTCCAATTGAGTCTCATTTCATAACTTTTTAACTCATGTGAGAGACTTACACTCTCACCATTAATCTCTTAGTCTTTCTCCCATATATCACGTGCTTATGTAACCAATATTATTTCACACCTTGCGATCAATTATATACTTCTCCCACTAACCACGTTTGCTACTCAAACTTACATATCAATTGTCAAATCAATGCCTCTTCGTGCGGGTAATCACTTTTAATCCTTTCCTCAAATAAAGCATACTTGTAGTACTATATACTTATACTATATATATATTCATACTGTTTATTCAACAAGATACATGTGCAATCTCCATAATACCCATGTCTTTTCCCATTGGTCATGACATATAACAACACTACATGAAACAAACGAAAGAGCATTTAAACTTACCTTGAATCTCAACGCACGGGTTATAAAACAATCTTATAGTCAAGCTTTATCACACGATTTGGAATGTTGAAGAAGGGTAATATTCCTAAATGTCCGTGTAGCCCCCTACTTATATGATGTGGTCGACAACACACCTATAAGAAGAGCACTACTAGACACGGCTCCGAGACATCCTAGGACACTTTACAAACCTTAGGCTCTGATACCAAGTTTGTCACTCCCCAAAACGAGGGACATGACCAGCGTCTGACCGAGTAGCCCCAGTCAAGCGGACCTGGGTGCCTTTATATCCCACGCATTACCCCTGTGTCTATTATTACTCATTAACCAAATATCTTACCAATAATGACTAATTTCACAATGCATAAACATAACCATGTGATTGATTTACTAACAAGTTCACAATTTACATTTACAACGCCCGACATACATATACATAGGCCACAACCCCACAGTTTACATGTCTACGGAGCCTCTAGGATACAAAAGGAAATACCATACTTGCCGGTAACAAGGCTCCGGCTATACCTTACAAAACCAAAATGAAGTCTAAAACAAGAGTGGCATGAGCCACACTGGGCCCCGAGGAAGAAAAGGGCTCACCAAAACAGGCAGTGGAAGATGAAGAATACTACTGCCGATGAGCTGAAGTAGAAGTGTCTGCTACTGATCCACCAACAATCATAACACGAATGTAGCGCCCTCGGCAAAAGGGACGTCAGTACACTTGAATTGTACTAGCATGTATGGACAAACTTTGTCCCAAGTAAACTCAAGCCATTAAATTACATCAAGAACTTATTAAGCCAGCCAACCATGTTTTCCACATTTTCCTCATTTCAGATAATTCTCAACACAAGGCACTTTATAAGATCAACAAATTGAACCATAACCAATCAATCACGTAAAGCACAAGTAGTCAAACAAAGGGGCAATCAGTGCCCCACAGGTTGCAAACTCTCCTGTTGTCTCCTTTCACAATTTCACATTATTGATTTTGTATCAATTTTCAATAGCGATTTCGATCGCTTTCCATCCTTATTGCCCCCGACCACCCTTATTACCTCGGCCACCCTTATCACCCCAACCCACACCTTATTTCCTCACGTTGCGGCGCGCAACACGACCCCGCCTTACAGTTTAAAACATAACAATTTCAAATAGCAGATAAGGTACTACACACAATTTCAACAAGTTCAAATAAGCAACTTGCACATTGGTTCATGTTCTCAATTACTTATTAAGCCAATATCACAACCAAGTTACAATATTTCCATAATCAAGAATATTCACACAAGTATGTTCAACAATTTTTCCACAATTCAAGTGTTTCATCTCTTTCCACAATAAACCAATTCTCAAGTGTTTCGTTCCTTTTCCACAAGGTGCCATATAGGCCATCATAACCATTATTCACAATTCTTTACCCAATTCAACTCTCATTTACCTTTGGGTTCATATTCCATACCACATCACTCATAGTTCAACAACAACTTTGAATATCCAACAACAACATCAAGAATTTCACACAATTTGTCAAATTAGCACGAACCAAACAAATTTCACACATATAGGCGATTTCACAAGAATCAAAATTAGCCATACATACCTCGATTGAGCTTTTCTTAAGTTACTACAACACTCCAAAAACTCTAGCAATTCCAATCTACTATGAGACATAACAAAATTAAACACATATTAGAAAGATATTCATGAAACTAGCTCATTTGAGCATTTTATCAAATACTAGTTGTGCATCTTGATTTCAAATCCCCTTTTCAAGAATTACTTCACTCCCTAACCCTATCTTTACTTATTTATGTTCATCAATCTTCCCACAACTCTATTTGCACAAGCATGCATACATAACACTACCATACCAAGAATCATACCTCAATAACACATCTCACAACCTCTACAATACTAACATAACCTAGGTTAGGAACTCATGGCTCCCAATCACCCTCCCATGAGTTCTAATGTATGTATCTTACATAAATTATCACCATAGAGTAGTTGGATATGATAGACATACCTCTTGTAGTAAGAATTTTAAGAATCTCCACTTGAGGTGTTCTTGAAGAATTCAAGAATTAGAAGGAAAATCTAAGGATTTTGAAGATTAATCCTTGTTAGTATAAGTGCTTAAGGGGTAGAAATTACTCAAAGAACTATAAAAATCTTACCTTAGATCATAGGGATGAAGTTTGGGATGAAACCCTCTTGACAGAGCAAGTCAAAACCCCAAAAATGAGTTGGGAACACTCTAGGCCGGTCTTTGGGGTATTAAAACTATCCAGGTGCGCGAAGTGTTGCCCAGGTGCGCGAAATGTGCAAGCTTCGCGCATGACTTCGCGCATTTTCCTGAGCATTCTGCCTAAGGTGCGCGAAGTGTGCGCGAAGTCCACTTCGCGCAGGACTTCGCGCATCTGACACCTGACGAGTAAAATGATCATAACTTTCTGTATACACCTCAGAATGACGAACGGTTTGTTGCGTTGGAAACTAGACTCAAAGGGCTTTAATTTAATAGGTTGATCCTCACACAACTCTTTATATAACAGGAGATATGACCATTCAAAGTGAGGTCTTGTGCGCACTCTTTTACAGATTTCGTCTAATATGCAATTTTCCATCTTGGATTAGGCTTAGGCCTCTCCTTAGACCCCAAATCACTTATAATAAGACTTATACCCTTATTAAACTATCTAATTAATATCCATAATATTATGAATCCTTATTTTCACACGAGATAAAACAATGTAGCCTACATTAGCACGACGAAATCTTAATAACTCGAAAAAAAAAATTTTGGGGTCTTACACCATGTCTAGTAGAGTCTTGATTATGGATGTGTAGCGCGCCACATTTATAGTCAGGAGGCTACATGACATCTAGGGTTGTTACCTTCTTCCTGAATCTAGATCGTGCATAGAGTTGAGTCGTAAGTGTTCGTCTCTAATATTCACCTTGTTTTCTTTCAGCAATGCCTTCGACTAGGAAACAAACAATTAGTAGACGGCTTGATACAGCTGCAGGAGAGGGTACCAGTCGGGTGCCCCAAGCCAGAGCAGGCCAAAGTGAGGCTCGGAGTGAGATGCCGTCTCATACCTCATCTACTCCGTCTCCTCTAGAGGATATTAGGTGGCACCCAGCACCTCCAGCTCCTCCGTCTGGCACTACAGACCAGGATATGCGGAGTGCTTTGCAGTTATTGACTAGCTTGGTAGCTGCTCAGGCTCAGAGGCAGAATACAGGTGCTGCTGATAAACAAGTTAGTACAAGAGTTCGTGATTTTATTAATTTAGACCCTCCAGTGTTTACCGGATCAGACCCCAAGGAGGATCCGCAGACTTTTATTGACCGGGTTCATCGTACACTACGGGTTATGCATGTTAGTGATACAGAGGCAGTAGAGTTGGCTTCTTATCGGCTACGGGATTTAGCGGTTCTTTGGTATGATAGTTGGGAGAGATCCGGGGGTCCGAACGCTCCTCCAGCTGTGTGGAAGGATTTTTCTGAGGCCTTTCTTCGTCACTATTTGCCAGTTGAGATACGACGAGCTAGAGCTGATAAGTTCTTGAACCTTAGACAAGGTAATATGAGTGTGCGAGAGTATAGTATGCGGTTTGATTCTTTAGCAAGGTATGCTCCCCATATGGTGGCCGAGATGAGTGATAGGGTGCATTTGTTCGTGAACGGGTTGGGACCTCATCTGATAAATGAGTGTATGACAGCCTCCTTGGTAGAAGGCATGGATATTTCCCGTATTCAAGCTTATGCTCAGACCCTAGAGGATCGTAAGCGCCAGCAGAGGGCAGATAAGGAGCAGGATAGGGGCTAGCATAAGAGGGCGAGATTTGCAAGGTATTCTGATGACTTAAAAGGCAGCGCCAGGCCCCAGTCTTCGAGGAGTTCGGCGCCATCTGTAGCTAGTGCTCCTCCACAGTTTCAGAGGCTTCGATATGATCGATCCTATTCTGGTCCAGGTCAGAGTTCGTAGGCATCTGGATCGCAACATCACAGGGATACTAGTCAGACGAAACCCCCAACACCACGTTGTGATCAGTGCGGCAAGGCCCACTTTGGACTGTGCCGTCGAGGTTCTGATGCGTGTTATTCTTGCGGACAGCCTGGCCATATGATGAGGGATTGTCCTAACAGGGGAGGTGATGGTATGGCTCAACCGACTAGATCTGTGTCTGGTTCTTCCTCATCAGTTTGACCTCCAGCACGGGATTTTCAGCAGTCGACAGGTCGTGGTAGAGGTAGAGGTGGAGGACCGAGTTCGAGTGGTGCTCAAAATCGAACATATGCTCTAGTAGGTAGACAGGATCTCGAGTCATCTCCAGATGTTGTTACAGGTATATTATCTGTGTTTTTTTATGATGTATATGCGTTGATTGATCCGGGATCTACATTATCATATGTTACACCCTTTGTGGCTAATAAGTTTGGCATTGAACCTGAATTGATAAGTAAACCCCTTGCGGTATCTACTCCAATAGGAGATTCTGTGATTGCTAGAAGGGTATATAGAGGTTGCACTGTGATGATTTGTAGTCGTCAAACCTCGGCAGATTTATTTGAATTAGAAATGGTTGATTTTGATGTGATACTGGGAATGGACTGGTTGGCCTCATGCTATGCAAATGTTGACTGTCGTATGAAGATGCTTAAGTTTCAATTTCCTGGTGAACCCGTCATTGAATGGAAGGGGAACATTGCTACATCGAAAGGTAGGTTTATTTCCTATCTTAAGGCAAGGAAAATGATCTCAAAAGGTTACATTTATCATCTTTTTCGCGTTAGGGATGCAGAGGCGAAGCTGCCTACTCTACAATCTATCCCCGTGGTCAATGAATTTCCAGATGTTTTCCCAAATGAACTCCCAGGACTTCCTCCAGAAAGGGAGATTGAGTTTAGCATTGATGTGTTGCCCGACACTCAACCGATCTCTATCCCTCCATATAGAATGGCCCCGACAGAGCTGCGAGAGTTGAAGGCGCAGTTAAAGGACTTGCTGGATAAGGGCTTCATTAGGCCTAGCACTTCACCTTGGGGTGCGCCAGTCCTATTCGTGCGGAAAAAAGATGGGTCATTACGGATGTGTATCGACTATCGGCAGTTGAATAAGTTTACTATAAAGAACAAGTATCCACTTCCAAGAATTGACGACCTGTTTGACCAACTCCGGGGTGCCAAGTATTTCTCCAAGATTGACTTACGTTCAGGATATCATCAGGTGAGGGTTAAGGAGAAGGATATTCCAAAGACGGCCTTTCGGACAAGATATGGGCACTTTGAGTTCTTGGTGATGTCGTTCGGGCTAACAAATGCCCCGGCAGCTTTTATGGATCTCATGAATACTCTATTCAGGCGCTATCTTGATGTGTTCGTGATTGTATTCATCGATGACATTCTGGTGTATTCTCGTTCGGAGGAGGAACATGCGAGCCACTTGCGGATAGTATTACAGATGCTTCAGGATCGTAAGTTATATGCTAAACTCGCCAAATGTGAATTCTGGCTGAACTCAGTAGCATTCCTTGGCCATGTGATATCTGACGAGGGTATTAGTGTCGACACTCGGAAGATTGATGCAGTAAAGAATTGGCCGAGACCTACAACACCATCAGAAGTTCGTAGCTTCCTAGGGCTAGCAGGATATTATAGGTGATTTGTAGAAGGGTTTTCCTCTATATCAGCACCATTGACTAAGTTAACACCGAAAGCTACCAAGTTCCAGTGGTCTAACACTTGTGAACGTAGTTTTCAGGAGCCGAAGGATCGATTGACATCCGCACCGGTGCTCACTCTCCCTGAAGGAACAGAAGGATATGTGGTATATTGTGATGCCTCAGGTATAGGTTTGGGGTGCGTGTTGATGCAACATAGGAAGGTGATTTCATATGCATCAAGACAATTGAAGAAGCATGAAAAGAATTATCCAACCCATGATTTGGAATTGGCTGCAGTAATATATGCTTTGAAGATATGGCGGCACTACTTATACGGCGTCCATGTTGACATCTACACAGATCACAAGAGTCTACAATACATCTTCAAGCAGAAAGAGTTGAATTTAAGGCAGCGTAGGTGGCTTGAATTACTGAAGGACTACGACGTCGAGATATTGTATCATCCCGGTAAAGCCAATGTTGTGGCGGATGCTCTCAGCCGTAAGTCAATGGGAAGCTTAGTACATATTGATGCAGGTAGATGGGGGTTGACTAAAGAGCTTCATCAGCTAGCCAATATGAGAATCGGATTGTTAGACTCTGATGACGGAAGTGTTACTGTACAGAATACATCAGAATCATCTTTGGTAGCCGAGGTAAAAGCACGGCAATATGAAGATCCTATCTAACTACGATTGAGAGAGAACATTCAGCAGTGTAAAATTTTGGCTTTTGAGATCGGAGGAGATGGGACACTGAGATATCAGGGCTGATTATGTGTGCCGAATGTAGCAGGGTTACGAGAAAAGATTATGAATGAAATTCATCAATCCCGATATTCCATCCATCCTGGCTCAACAAAGATGTATCATGATGTCAAGGAGCAGTATTGGTGGGATAACATGAAAAAGTCTATTGCGGAATTTGTAGCCCAGTGTCCCAATTGTCAACAAGTAAAGATAGAACATCAGAAACCCGGTGGATTGCTTCAGAATATAGAAATTCCGACCTGGAAATGGGAGGTGATTAATATGTACTTCGTTATTGGATTACCTCGATCTTATCATAAGTTTGACTCTATCTGGGTGATAGTTGATCGACTTACAAAATGTGCCCATTTTCTGCCAGTTAAGACAACTTACTCGGCTGAATATTATGCGAAGTTGTATATCAAGGAGATTGTTAGGCTTCATGGTGTGCCGGTATCTATTATATCGGATCGAGGAGCTCAATTTACGGCTAACTTTTGGAGGTCTTTTCAGAAAGGTTTAGGCACACAGGTGAATCTCAGCACTGCATTTCATCCGCAGACTGACGGACAGGCTGAACGTACCATTCGGACATTGGAAGATATGCTACGAGCATGTGTTCTAGATTTTAAGGGAAATTGGGATGACAATCTTCCACTCATAGAATTTGCCTACAATTATAGCTACCATTCCAGTATTAAAATGGCCCCATATGAGGCACTATATGGGAGGAGATGTAGATCATCAGTTGGATGGTTCGAAGTCGGTGAAACAGAATTATATGGGCCAGATTTGATTCACCAAGCCATTGAGAAGGTGAAAGTGATACAGGAACGATTGAGGACGGCACAAAGCAGGCAAAAGTCTTATTCCGATGTCCGACGTCGTGATCTAGAGTTTGAGGTTGGTGATTGGGTTTTCTTGAGGATTTCACCAATGAAGGGTGTTATGCGTTTTGGGAAGAAAGGTAAGCTGAGTCCAAGGTATATCGGTCCGTATAAAATTCTTCAACGAATTGGACAAGTTGCTTATGAGTTAGAATTGCCATCCGAATTAGAATTTGTCCACCGGGTATTCCATGTATCTATGTTGAGGAAATGTATTGGTGACCATTCTCGAGTTGTCCCTATCCAAGATGTTCAAGTTACAGAGGATCTATCATATGAAGAAGTGCCAGTGGCCATATTAGATCGACAAGTCCGCAAGCTGAGAACAAAAGATGTAGCTTCCGTCAAAGTATTGTGGAGGAACAAGAATATGAAAGAAATGACATGGGAAGTGGAAGAAGAGATGAAGTCTAAATACCCTTACCTATTCCAGAATGATGATAACAAGGATGTTGGTGGAACGCAAGATACATTATAAAGGTGAAATGGCTTTATGAGGTAAGCAATAACTTGAGAACTCTCTTCTTTAATACAAAGTGGTGATATGTAAATAATGTCCATGTCCATAATGCTTTGTGTAGCCTTGTGTGGTCACACTTTGAGCTTCACTGCTTGCAAATTTTGCTAGTGACCATTTTATAGGGGAAAATTGACCAAAAATTTCCGTTGGAATCCACGATGGTTTTGGACTCCCCATAAACCCTTACATTCGAGGACGAATGTTCCTAATGGGGGGAGGGTGTTACAACCCATATCCACACACATTAGTTCATTCCATAAGTTAGATAACACAAATCCAAGAAGGAATTATCCTTGAGATGATAGGAAGTTAATCCGATTAATCTTAAGTGATACAAGGGTGCATAAGGGTGATTAACAAGTATTAAAAGTTAAACGAATCAAGGATGCTGTAACTCGTACTTTTGGGTAAACCTATAGATGCTTAGTATACTTAGGAGGTCATGATTTAAGGTATTTGAATCATATAATATCCGTATCATAATTCTTGAAGTCAAACGAGTTATGAAACAAAAGTCGACAAAAGTTGTTGCAACTTAGGTTCATAGTTTTACATAAACTTTAGGTCAAATGTTATTAAGTATTTCTCCCAATATACTTGGAATTACGGGGTGATCTATCCACCAAATTGAATATCTATGAGTCTAGTTTCCAACGCATTAAACGGTTTAGCAATATGACATTGGAATAGAGAGATATAGACATTTTCGTGAGACCGCACAAGCTGCTAGGTGCAAGTAGGTGAGTCAGTTACTTGGTTAAATGTCGGCCCAAAAGAGGGAATTTCGGGTCAGAAAAGGAGCCCATTAAAAGGATTATCTTCTGCAATATATCCCTCTTTTTATTTCACAAATAACAGACCTAAAACCCTGCAAACTTCCTCCAAAAAATTATCCACAAACCCTAATTGATTTTCCCTCTCTTTCAAGTTCAAATTGGGGGTAAACACTAGAGTTTGAAGAACCAAGTTAAAGGCTGAGTTATCCAACAACTAAGGTGAGTTTACTGCTATATTTCATACATTTATTCTGCTGTAAATTCATGGTAATTCGTTATATACATGTAAGAACTCACGGGACGGTGATCGGAAGCCGTGAGTTCAAGTTATTCACTTGTAGCGGACTGTTTTGTGGACTGTTTTGTGTTGCTGTTGGGCTGCGTTTTTATTACTGTTATGTGGAGTTTTGGAGGAGGCAGGGTGTGGAGAAACACCATATATATGTTGGGTTTTGGTCTGCTAGTTCTTCATAATATTTTTGGGTTATTTGGTACGACTATAGTGGCCGTCATATGTATGATGTGATTAGGTTGTGTATGGACTGTTTTGAGAGGCTCAATATGTTTATTATTGATGTTGTTTAGGCTGTTTGGTGATTGTTTTAAATGGTGTGAAGTCATATATATAGGGGAGGTGCTGTCCGTTTCATCACAAAATAGATTGTGATTGGTACATAATAGTTGCGACGCTTAAACGTTAACGATAGTGTAATTTCTCCTATCGTAGACTAAGGAGTCGTGACGTTTGCATAGCTTGAGGTTGTGGAAGTATATACAAGGTATGTGAGGCTATCCCTTTCCTTCTTTTGCACGACTCCGATTGTACATAATGTAATGAACGAGCTTCCAAAGATACTCTATTCTTAGAAGCTAGCAGTACTTACATTGTTTCCCCTCTTATGGAACGATTGATGTTGATGTTGCTTCTCTTATTCTTATGTTATCAATCTTATTGGTACTTCCTGATTCCTATAAGGTTCATAGTGAAGAGTTAGTTCTAATAAGGTGTACATAGGATACCGACCTTACGTCACTCCGAAAGGTCTACAAGGTGTTTCCATGAGTCGAGCATGCATTATATATATGTATCTATTTTACAATACCGAGCCGCGCTATAGTCGGCCGGGTATGGCACCTATTGTGCAACCACCGATCAGTTGGGTTTTACCGAGCTCCACGTGGCCGGGTACGATTCTACCGAGCCTTATAATGGCCGGGTATGTTTTTACCGAGCCTATTACGGCCGGGTACGATATGATGATGATGATGCCCACAGAGGCGTATGTTTTAAAAGATTATGTATTTATACAATGTATTATGCATTTCATGTCAGTAGTCTTCAGGGGTACTCAGATGTTACAGGTTGTATATTCTCTATCCCTGCTTACATTGTTGTTCATATTTATGGTTCCCTGCCTTACATACTCAGTACTTTATTCGTACTGACGTCCTTTTATTTGTGGACGCTGCATGTCGTGCTCCAGGTCCTGATAGACAGGCAGGTGTAGCTCCCCCATCACAGTAGGTTGTCCAGTTCAGCGGTGATTGGCGAGATCCCTTCTCCGGACTTGCCTTGGTCTTGGTATGCATTTTTGTTATAGATATTATGGGTATGTCGGGGC
Source organism: Nicotiana noctiflora (assembly GCA_032618575.1). Taxonomy (NCBI): domain Eukaryota; kingdom Viridiplantae; phylum Streptophyta; class Magnoliopsida; order Solanales; family Solanaceae; genus Nicotiana; species Nicotiana noctiflora. Next base: position 83,566 of record JASVEL010012616.1, read on the forward strand.
CCTGTTCCGGCTATGTTGCAGCACTTATGTTCCTTTAGAGGCTCATAGACAAGTGTCGACTCATGTATAGTTTGGTATGCCTTGTCGGCTGGTTTTTGTTGTATAGTCTTTCATTTTAGCGTGGTAGCTTGTACCATATGTATATAGCTTCTTGATTGTCTGGTCATCCCATGTTATGTAGGTTCATGCAATCATATTTTATTGTTGGTTGTTCATCATCCATGTCTACCATTTATATTGGTCTCGTCAGCCTAAAAGATAATAAAGAAGGTTTGATAAAATGTACGTTGGTGCTCGGCAAGTATGGTCGGGTGCTAGTCATGGTCCTCCAGTTTGGGTCGTGACAATACCCACCAGCCGTCCGTTGGTCTTGAGGTACAACTACCCCGCTGGAGCATACTCTGATGCACTCTGCTACGCAATTTGTGCCATACCATCATAGTCCATATCACATTAGTCTAGACAACCTGGCCCAATGATGACCAGTCAGCAATCAAGTATCACAATTCAAATTCGTCATATCAAGTTGAGAGAGAAAGCCACTAGAGCCTCCGATTTTTAATAATCACAAAACGGTGTCGATACACATGATATGAAACCACTGCATAGGCGGACTAACGAGAGCTTCAAGTCTCCAACACATATATAACACATGAATCACAATGCCTGATCCCGTACTGCACTGTACAGATACATAACGCACATCAAGCGTCCATTCATACCATGAAAGCCATTCAAAAATTTCACTATGCCATCAACGACTCAATTATTATAGTCGATCCAACAAGAGAATACCACCATACCACTGGATATTATCAGTTTACATTACCTTGTCCTTTTGGACCATATACCCTGCAAAATTACTAGAATAGTAGTACCATTTTCTTTAATCACCAGAAAGATCGATTCTTTAAATCACATGCAGATTCCCGCGCTGTTAAATAATTTTAATGACTCCCCATATATTATGAACTGATCACAAAACCTTGAATATGCCATTACCAACTTTCCATAACACATCGCATATACCATACCACACTAAGATAACATGGAAATTAATATTCCTTTCCTACGCCGCAAACATCGGCGCACTCAACTAGTCAAGGGCTTTCATGATCCCATATAGAGAAAACTCATTACACATTCCAAGCCTTGCATACCAACAGGAAAAATACACTCATTTTCAAACCACGGTAAAATACATCATAAACTCTTTCTCCCAATTACCTTGTATAAGCTAAACTGTCAGGACTGAGTCCTTATACCCATATCAAGTTACACAACTGCCAGCACTCAAGAGCTTTGTTGCACAATATCTGCAATACTCATTACTTCAAACACATACCAGGAATTAATCGTATTCCTTATCATACCGCTTTGATTTATTAACAAGTTGCTCCATTTACTCAATTTCTTTTCTGAACCATCTTTAACTTAGTATTAGCCTTTACTGTAGCACTACCATAACTCAACTCATGTTACCACACGAGACTCGTACATAAGACCATACGGTCTAAAACCCATAGGCCACTCTCAATGTTTCCCAGGAGTACCACATTCTACAATACTTGTTTTGAAGAACTTCATGCGATTTTTGAATTAGTATCATTACCTTCCAATACGGATACATAGAATCCCATCATTCACATAACATAGAACAAGTCTTGATCCCTTCTAACGAAAACACCATCTTTAGCCACAAACATAATCTTAAGGCATCCGTTACAAGCAAAATCGAGAACACCACAGGACTATTCTCGGGCGTCATTTACCCTTATTCAGCTATAATTCAACTGTCTTATTGAACAAAACCACTCGTGCCTTGCTAGAGCTCTCACACTGCAAAACATGATTACATACAGATACAATTAGCTATCTTTCTTTTCTATACACCGAACATTCTTTACCAACATAAGTTCACAACATCCTAGTATTTATTCACATCTACAAAGCACCATAACCCTTATTATAATTTCCCAACATACCTAGAGACAGAGCCAACACAGTACACAACAGTAGTGCAATCAGTTAATCAACAACAACCTCCCCAACTTGGCTCGGAGCCATACATCAAAGCACTTTTAGCCACACATAGCATTCTTACTCAAATGATGCCACAATGTTCTAGTTAGATTAAACTCAAGTCATTTGCAAGCTTCGGCTAAGATTCGAATCATCAGAAATATTAACTCTTTTACAATTCTTGTATTCATTCACACATAATAGTTAAGCCCACTCTTTAGGTGACAAAAATCTTTTCTAAGTCCCAAATTTTCCAAAAATTTTAACAGAATTTCCTTTGTAATTTGGCGTATCCACCTGCCAGAGAATTACCAAAACCATCCTAGCAATGCATTCACAACTCGACTAGACATCACAAGGCATATCGACAAAATTAGTCTCAATACTACACAAATCATATTATCATAATTGTTACATGAACATGCGTTGTACCTGCTCGAATCATAACACATATCAATTACCTTTCAATTACACATGAAAATCAACCCACCTACTTCGCCTCAATTTAGCATTTCCGCACAATACCTTCCACCAGGATACACATAGCATAATCACTTTAGCCTTCCTGAGTTTGCACTCGTTCCACTACACATAAGGCACTTTACCTTCCAATTACGAGATATGATAAATATTCACCACGCCCATAGCTCGGTGCTATACAACAATTTAGATAAGAGTCGAACAATTAACAACTCATCCATTAGTAAGCCTCCCTAATACTCTACAGATCGGCACAAGGCCCCAAACTTGGCTACTAGCCCAAATACATGGATATAAGCCCAGTCTCAGTCATTACACACACTAATCTATCAATCGGGAAGGACCAAGTCCAAATCCCCAGTCACAATACCACCACGCTCATCACATGACGCGTGTATCATCTCAGCATGGCACTGTATAGTGCAAATACAGGGTTTCAAACCCCCAGTACATTATCTATTGCCACCACTCACAAAATCAGCATCTCGATGCCCAAGTCATAGACAAGGTCCAGCCTCAAGTCTTCCAGACTGGCCCAACATGAACTCACAGAGATTATATCTCGCCCCTCATTCGGGGAAATCACAAGCCATAAGGCAATTATATTACTGAGCGCTCGATGTGTACACAGACGTGCGGAAGGAATTTCAAAGATTATATCACAAGCTTAATCAAGTACACACGATAAGAATTCCAAGAAGTGTGAAGTGTTTCCTAAAGGTTCGCCGCAGCCTCCCGAGGATAAGTACAGGCGTCACCGTACCGATCCACAAGACTCTACTAACCGGCTCAAGACTCATGAGGCCTAGTAAACCTAGGCTCTGATACCAACTTGTCACGACCCCAAATTCGGTCGTGATGGCGCCCAACACATTGCTAGGCCAGCCTGACCAATCAATAACAATGACGAAGCTAGAAGCTTGCTTTATCCCATTTAAGCATATCAAAATACGAAACAACAGTGATACATATGTCGAAAAAGGGGAATTAAGTCCCAAAATATACCAAATCCCATAGACCGCAGGATCAAGAGTCATGAGCCTCTAATGAACATAAGTGTATAAAGGTTTACAAGATACCAAGTGCGGAGAGAAATATCAATACAGAATCAAAAGACAGTAAGAAGGAATATCGGGTAATACGGATTCTGCAGCTACCTCGAATATCCCACAGATGTCGCCTCGAACAGCTACCGGATCACTGCTGAGAGGTACCTGGATCTGCACACAAGGTGCAGGGAGTAAAATGAGTACTGCCAGACTCAGTGGTAATAAACAGGGGTAAGACAGCGCAGATAAGAAATCAGCAATAAAGCACTATGTAAAGTTGTAATCAAACACCCTGTCAAAGAATCAATATCAACTGTACATGTACCAACAAGTACCAGCAAAATAGTATAACAGCTAGCAGATGTAGCTAAATGCAATGCAATGCATGATATGACCGCTACGGCGCGTAACCCGATCCAATTTGGGTACCCGTGCTCACTGTGGGGGTTCAGACTCCGGAGGGACTCCTACAGCCCAAGCACAATATCACTGCGGCGTGTAGTCCGATCTACATATATACCGCTGCGGCACGCAGCCCGATCCACTACCAGTCAGCTAATATGCAAATACAGCCTCGCAGGCTCAAAAGTAGTTTTGAAAACATCTTTTATCATTTTTCAGTTGAAAACAGTATTATCAAGTTCCAGAGATTGGAAATAGCATGATAACATAAATAGTTGTGGACTGGTAGTAAACTAGCATGTCAATATCATAAGACCATGATAACGATCCTCGCGGGATCTAATAACTGGCTCACGGCCCACAAGTATACACAACCGCCCAAGAAGGGGGTTCAATGGCTCAAGAGTAGCCAATATCACAATATAGTATGCAACCATCCGAGAAGGAGGTTCGACGGCTCAAGAATAGCCTATATCATAACACAGTATCAACAGGACGGACTAAGCCATAGTCCCCAAATCACAATCGACCCCGCACTCACAAGAGAGTACGTGTCTCGCCGCTATACAGCGTCACAAAGTGGTATACCGGGGTTTCGAACCCGCTGGTCATCACCCACATCTATTACTCACCTCAATACGACGCGACGACTACTCCGCAATGCCCTTGCCACCAGAATCAAGCTCTGCACGCGTAGAATCTAATCAAATACCGTAGAAATACAACAAATTAGGCCAATGGGACGACACCCAATCAATACAATTCGATTTACACCAAAAATGGCAAAGTTGCCAACACCCGACTTTCGGTACACTTCTCGGAAAATTACAAAAGTCACATATTCGGAATCCTCATCTCGATACGAGTCTAGGCATATAAAATTTACCAAAATCGGACTCCATTTGCCCACTCAAATCAGTGTTTTTCTTCAATTTTAGGCCTAGGGCTAAAACCCACATTTAATCCTCCATTTTCATAGAAATAATCCATGATTTCATGATAAAAGCGTATAATTAAACCACAAAACTTACCTCCGACAATACCCCGATGATCTCCTAGTTATTTCCATTCACTTCCTCTCTCTAGGCTTAAAAAATGGGGGTTTATGAAATGAAACCCGTAAGTGAAATGTTTCTGGTTTTAATTCACTGCCTGGGCCATTTACACTACGCGTTCGCGTTCATTACCACGCGTTCGCGATGCCCAGCCCGGATTAACCTTCGCGAACGCGACCTCCACAACGCGTTCGCGATGCACTAGCTCCAAGCCGTCTGATTTTCCTTCTACGCGTTCGCGGTACACCTCACGCGAACGTGATGCATACCCTCACAAACCTACGCGAACGCGACACCCTGAACGCGATCGCGAAGCTCAAGAATCCTGACCTACGCGAACGCGATAACCCGTATCGCGATCGCGATGCTTGACTCGCCTGGCCTTCGCGAACGCGGCCCATGCCACGCGAACGCGAAGGCTTTAATTTTGCCCAGTGATCTGCAATTTTTCTTCAGATTCTTAAGTTCCCAAAAGTGCCGGATGATGGTCCGGATTCACCCCGAGGCCCCCGGGACCCCAACGAAAACCACCAACATACTCCAAAACACGATACGAACTTGTTCCAAGCATAAAAACACCATCCTAAACATCAAAATCACCAATTACACACAGATTCAAGCCTAAGTTTCTTCAAAAATTCCGAAACTAACATTCGACCAAAAACCCCACCAAACGACATCCGAATGACCTGAAACTTTGCGGACATATCCAAAATCACATAACGAAGCTACAGGAATTGTCATAATTCCATTCCGACCCCCGGATCAAAATTTCACCTACCGTTCGGATTTCGCCAAAATTCAACCTTAGCCAATTCAAGCCTATTTCTACACCGGACCTCCAAATTCAGTTCCGATTGCTCCCCTAAGTCACAAATCACCTCCCGGAACTACCCGAATCATCAGAATCCGATTCCGAGCCCTCTAACTAAATAGTCAACTCCAGGTTGACTTGTCATATTCAAGTTTCCTTCAAAAAGGCTATTTGCCTGATTTTCAATCCAAATCACTCCTAACTCACTCGATAGACTCTAACACTGATATAAATATATAAAACACATAAATTCAAGTTAACGGGGTGGTAATTCCCATGACGATGGGCCGGGTCGTCACACATAAATGTGCACCCGAGTTTAGGGAGATAAAATTATTAAATACGCGCCTAAAGATGCTAACGCATTATTATTTTTGAGAAAAGACGTGGAATTCGCTAAACGGCATGTCCCGTAATCTAAGTAATATTTATTAAACAAGTATGAGGACCCCACAATTTATAACTTTTTTTTGGTGAGGCACGCCTTATTTATTTTAAAAGGGCAATGCTAAAGTGAATACATTTTTCTATTAAGTTCGTTTAAAAAAAATCTAATTAATTACGAGTTAGAAATATGCAATACACTCAACTAATTTATGGTAAATATTAATGAAACAGAAATAAAAAAAATTATTATTTTTCGAATTTTTTTTAATAAATAAATACGAAAATTCCTAACTTGTATTAAAAGAAATTGATTAAAATTAAATTAAGACTTGTTTTTTAATATATTAAAAACTAATAGAATTATTTAGAACTAAATTTATCTTTAAAACAAACTTAAAAATGACTACAATTTTTATTTATTTAAACTTATTTTTTTTGTACAATAGAAGATAAAATCTTAATTGATTACATACTCAAATTGTGATATATTGTTTGCTATATTAAAATAACTATTTAATGGAAGTAGACATGGCTAAAATCCAAATTAGAATAAAATACAAATCGACAAATAATATTTACAAATTAAAATAATTATTTTACAACTAATTTAAATACATATTTTAATTGGCTTAAACCAATGAAATTAACTACTTACAAATAATTAAAGGAACAATAATTGTCCTTAATTACTCAAACTTATATGAAGATATGTTTAATTTTATATATATTACTTACTTATCCATATTTAAGAGAAAACAATATTATTTAACTTAAATCGGACCTAAATTCCTAATTTTACGCCAAATAATTAAAATTCATATTTTTATTAACCTAGCTACATATTTGCAATTTTAGCCTATTAAAGACAGTATTAAAACATTAGTTACAGAATTAACCAGTTTTTACTTAACTAAAGAGATGACTTATTATTTTAATTACTCAATAACTTGGATAATAATAACATGCTTATACTTATATTATTTAATAACCATATTGAAGTGAATTATTAATACCACAAAAAGGAGCTTAATTATTCAAAGTGATTAAGATTAGCAGAATATTAATACAAAAATTAATTTAAACACAATGAGTAGAAGAAAACAAGGAAAAACCTAATTAAAATATCACAACTTTCTTTCTTCACATGTATTCATTTTTTTTAAACTTAAGCATAATCAGTCATGTACCTGATAGTTGAAAGAAAGCAGAATATAGGATTGACCAACACAGCACAACACAGCAACAACGGTGGAAGCAAAAATAAACCCAGAATCGGAATAAAAACCCGTAACTAAGAGCTGAAACTTGATAATATATTTTGTAAACTAAAAAAAATCGTTTTTGTTTTGTTTTGTTTTTTTCTTTGTTTTTTTTTTGTTTTTTGTTTTTAAAGAAACTATTGATAATTCTCTTAATCTATTATCTCTTGTTACTTACTTCTAATATTTTTTCACTCTTAAATCTCTCTCAAATATTTTCTGTTCTCCTCTCTAAGTTCTGATTCCCCTCCTCCTATATATAAGTAATACATCTTTCTTTAATTAAAAAAAAAACAGACCACTATAAATTAAAAAGGTAAAAGATTCCACTTTCTTGAACCCCACAATCCACTACTTTATTTTAATTATACTTCAAATCTCACTACACTATGTTTTGTTCCCCACTATACTTATTTTATTAATACTTTAGCTACCACTATAATATGTTTTGTCTTCTACTCTAATTTAAATAATATTTAAATAACTAATAGACAAAATACTTTAATTCGAATAATTGACTACAAATGTCACGACCCCAATCCCGGTCGTGATGGCGCCCAACACAACTGCTAGGCAAGCCCTACCATTTACCCTCTCATCCCGAGCATGAAGCTCAAATCAATTACCTGGATATTGTTATCACAATAAAGCTAAACTGAAGAACCACCCAAAGATCTAGGGTCACGAGTCTAGAGCCTCTAAACATGATCGGATAACAATACCTAAACCACATACTCAAGTATGAATAATGTATATAGAAAGGAAAACTGGAATAAGAAGAGAAGCCAGGTCCTGCGAACGCCAGCAGCTACCTCAGCAACTCGGATAAATACTAATAAAAGTTGGAGTGCTTGTCTATCCCTCATGTGTACCTGAATCTGCACACAAAGGTGCACGGAGTAGGGGTGAGTACTAAGTACTCAGTAAGTAATAAATATATACAAGTAGCTAAAAGTGAGAAATCCACAGAATACCACATAATAAAGCTAAACTATAGTCTGATTCCTCTTACGAACTAGCAACAACAACAAACCATTACCACTATCAGAGATAATTCACAGACAAACATGCAATACAAAGCACATAACCACTACGGCGTATAGCCCGATCCATTTAACGTTGACAGTGCTCACTGGGGGTGTGTATAGACTCCGGAGGGGCTCCTAGAGCCCACGTGCAATACCGCTGCGGCGTGCAGCCCGATCCTCATATCAACCGCTGCAGCGTGCAACCCGATCCATCCTCAATCCACAACAAGCAGATAAGTCATACAACAGCTCAAATTATTGATTTCCAGGTTCCAGTTTATTTATTATAATAATACTTAAATTCTTATTTAATTTTTTGAAAACATGTGACTTAGCATTTCAATACGGTGATTTCAAGCCAGGACTGAGATATGTGATTAAGCAAGTATAGCTAACAAATATATATAACTATCCCCTAGGGATACTACAGGTCGGCACAAGGCCCCAAACACGGCTTACAACCCACAATTATATCCAACACAGTATTTTTCAACCACTAATATTATATTATACTCATTCGGGATGGATTAAGTCTCGATCCTCGGTCACAATCAACCCCGCACTGGCCACGGGTGCGAGCCACGCCCTACTAGCGTCACAATGTGCTAAGCCGGGGTTTCGAACACCCTCAGGCTACCATATACACAAACTACTCACCTCTAGCTGGTCGTAGACTCGTCCGTGATACATTTTCCCTTCAAATTTGCTATCACGTGCGTCAAATCTAGTCAAAACCACAATAATAACATAAATATGGGTCAAACAAATATAACCCAATCAAAATTACTCGAAAAATGCAACAATTCACGAAGTTGGTAAAACCCGAGCCCCGGGCCCACTTCTGAAAAATTCCGAAAATCATACCAATGGATTCCTCGTATCGCCACGAGTCCGTGCATATAAAATTTATCGAAATCGGAGTTCGAATGGCCTTTCAAAATCCAAAATTTTGTTTTCATGATTTAAGCCCTAGTTCTTCACAAATTCTACCAATTTCATGAATTTTGGTGTTGATTCTAACATAAAATCATGTTTTTGAGTCAAGAAACTTACCTCCAGCGATTACCGTTGATTTCTCTCTTAATAATCGCCTCAGAAGCTTCTTCCCATTCCAAAATTGGAAGAAAACTCGACCTGCTCATTATAGGTATACTGTTCACGCGTTTACTACTCCCAATGGATTCATTGTAAAATTCTAATGAATTTAGGCTTTTGAATCACTCAATTTGACCTTATAATGAAGGAGATATGTAGGTTTTAAGATTTGCAAATAGTGCAGGTTTTTAATACGCCTTCAGGGGCAGTTTCGTCATTAACCTAAAAATCTGGGCAACTTTAGTAAATGGCCATAAAATCCTCATACGATATCCAAATTTGATGATTCTTTTTCCTACGGGTCAGTGGTTACGATACAGATCTAATGCTTCATTCAAAACAGTAATCGGAGCTCATGTGTTCAATATGATATCATTTATGCTTGAAGAAACGATATCGAAGCATAAGAAAAATGATCATAACGCAACCCAAACCTATCTAAAACTCACCCGAGCTCCTCGGAACTGCATACGAACATACTAACATGCCACATATGATCATGCAAACTTAGTTTCACTCTCAAAACACCAAAACTAACATCAAAACATTAAATTTACATCGGATTCAAGCCTAAGTTCTTCTAAAACATCTGAAACTTGCATTTGATCTAAAACCCGACCTAAACACCTCTGAATGACTTGAAACTTTGCACGCATATCCAAAATCACCTAATGGAGCTACTGCAACTCTCAAAATTCCATTCTGATCCTCGGATAAAAATCTCACCTACCATCCGAAATTTGCCAAAATTCAACCTTCGCCAATTCAAGCCTAAAACTACACTGGACCTCCGAATTCGATTCTGATTGATCTCCTAAATCATACATGATCCCCCGAAACTAGTCGAATCATCAAAATTCAATTCCGAGCTGTCTAACTCATCGGTCAACATTCGATTGACTTTTCCAACCTATTCTTCTCATAAAGAGGTTTGTGGCCTCATTTTTGTCTAAATTTCTTCCGATTTGCTTCTAACTTTCCGAACACATATAAATTAGCATATTGAAGTGTTAAATGAAGAAGCAGGGTGATAACTCCCGTAACGACGGGTCAGGTCGTTACATTCTCCCCAACTTAAACAAACGCTCGTCCTCGAGCGTACCCAGAGTTGTACTAGAAGCAACCCAATAGCTGAATGACCTTGCCAAGCATATATTCGGGGTGGTACCACGTCACAATATCTATCATAAGTCCGATAACACAATATAGCTGAACTTCCGCAGTCCATCTGAGACCACATTGCACTTTCCGAAATAATATACCAAATCCGACTCCCACGTCCATACTTAGAATACACCCGAACCAACTATAATAGCCCATACTCGCCACTCCAGGTGAGATCTTATGGTGTACCAAACAACCCAATCACTCCAGACGATAGCCTCTAATCGCAATAATTTCCCACGATATCCAATTATTACTGAAAAACCTTTCTCGTTAGCTAAAGTCTTGTTCCAATATCTTCATATACTGCCCACGGCAGCTGAAACACGCGATATATCGAATCCATTTCTCAGGTCATCCATGCATGATTCCATTTCCCTTTTAACTGATACCATAATAGATTTCGGAGTCGAACCTCGATATTACATTTCTATCCAACTGAAATCACATATGCCCGCTCTCATTAATGGCTCCAACGATCATTTCGATTATAACACACCGCACTGGTGATATGATACCTCAACACCGGCCTAAGCCACAATGAGCACAACACAGGCTCCAATAAGAAACGTCTTAACATACTCAAATCATGACAACTAACTCAAACACAAAATCTATAATTCAATTCCTCCGTACCATCGCAACATAGGACTGAGATCCAGTCTCGCATTATAGAAATAGAGCACCTGAATTCTCCTCGAAAGGTCATAACATCATATGGCCTTACCACAACTTATGATTCCATCCAAACACTATTACTCATGGAGCACCTCAAGTCACCATGCTCAAAACGGTCAGCCACACACATACTTAGGTCTGAACTCAAGCAATCAATCACACTCGCGGTGATACATTTAATATATGCTATCAAATCCTGAATGGATACAACTGATGTGCTATTCCCCGAGCGGTACCCAATACGGACTATTCCTTAGAAGCTAGGAAGTATTGTATACAAAGTAACTTATAGGAAACTATTTTTTTCACATCACACTATTGCGGCGCGCAACCTGTTCCAATAACATACCCGTGGTGGCGTGCCACCCGATCCAGATACCATACCTGTGGCGGCGTGCCACCCGATCCACGCATAAATCTCGCAAGTGGAAATGCACATCGAGTCAAGTTGCTCACTACCACAAACATATATATAGCCTCAAGCTTGGCCACATGAAACGTATCCGACAACGTTCCTCAATACCAGAACTGGATCAATGGTAAATACCTCTACAATGACATCTGCCACAAAGGCCCAACTGACAAAGCAATACCTACGAGCCGTCCGCTGGCCCTAGGGTACATCTACATTGCTGGAGCATACTTTGATGCACTCTGCTATGCATTTTGTGCCATTTTCATCATAGTCCATATCACATTAGTCTAGACAACCTAACTTATGACAACCAGTCTACAATCAAGTATCATAACCCTAATTCGTCATATCAAGTTAAGAGAGAGCCACTAGGGCTTTCGATTTCCGATGATCGCTAAACAGTGCTGATACACACGATATACAACCACTGCATAGGTGGATTACGAGAACTTCTAGTCTCCATCACCTATATAACATATGACTTACTATGCTTGATTCCACACTCCACTGTACGAATACGTAACACGCATCAAGCATCCATTCATACCACATAAATCATTCGGAAATTTCCCTGTGCCATCAACAACTCAATCATCACAGTTCATCCAACAAGAGAATACCACCATACCACTAGATATTATCAATTTACAACACCTTGTCCCTTTTTGACCATATACCCTGCCAAATCACTAGAATAGCAGTATCATTTTTCCATAATCACCAGAAACATCGATTCTTAAATTACTTGCAGCTGCCCGCGCTACTCATTAATTTTTTTTTAATGACTTCCCATATATTATGAACTGATCTCAAAACCTTGAACATGCCATTATCAACTTCCCATGACACATCGTATATACCATACCACACTAAGATAACATGGAAACTTCTATCCCTTTCCTACGCCACAAACATCGACGCACTCTACTAGTCAAGGACCTTCATGATCCCATATAGAAGAAAAGTCATTACACATTCCATGCTTCGCATACCGATAGGAATATACTCCTTTCAAAACCCTGATAAAATATATCACAACTCTTTCTCCCCATTCATTGCACAAGCTTAACAGCTAGGACTGAGTCCTTTTTCCCACATCGAGCTACGCAATTGCCAGCACTCAAGAGCTTTGTTGCACAATATCTGCAAGACTCATTACTTCGAACACATACCAGGAGTTTAATCGTATCCTTATCACACCGTTTCAATTTATCAACAAGTTGTTCCATTTACCCAATTTCCTTTCTGATTCATCTTTAATTTAGTATTAGCCTTTACTGTAGCACTACATTATCTCAACTCATGTTACCACACGAGACTCATACACAAGACTACACGGTCTAAGGCTCACAGGCTGCTGAATACTCTCTCAATGTTTCCCAGAAGTATCACATTCTACAATACTTTGTTTTGAAGAACTTCATGCGATTTTGAATTTGTTATCATTACTCCCCAACACAGATACATAGAATCGCCTCATTCATATAACATACACAAGTCCTGATTCCTTCTAACGAAACCACCGTCTTTAGCCATATACACAATCTTAAGACACCTTACCGTTACAAACAAAGTCTTGAACACCGCAAGTCCATTCTCGGGCGGCATTCACGTTTATTCAATTATAATTCAACTGTCTAATTGGATAGAACTACTCGTGCCCTGTTAGAACTCTGGCACCGCAGAACATGATTACATACAAATGCATTTAACTATCTTTCCTTCCTATACACCGAACATTCTTACCAGCAGCAGTTCAAACCATCCTATTATTTCTTCATATCTACGAAGCACCATAACCTTTATCGGAATTTTCCCAACATACTTAGAGACAGAACCAACATAGCACACAACAGTGCAATCAGTTAATCAATAGCAACCTCGCCAACTTGGCTCGAAGCAATTTATCAAAGCACCTTTAGCCACTTATACCATTCTTACTCAAATGAGGCCACAATGTTATAGTGAGATTAATCTCAAGTCATTTATGGGCCTTGACAGAGACTCGAATCATCATAGACCTTAACTCTTCTGCAACTCTTGCATTTATACACACATTACAGTTAAGCCAACTCTCTTTAGGTGACAGAAAACTTTTCTAAGTCCCAAGATTTTCCAAAAATTTCGACAGAGTTTCCTTTGTAATTAGGCCTATCCACCTGCCAGAGAATCACCAAAACCATCCTAACAATACATCCACAACTCAACAAGACATCACAATGTATATCAACAACATTAATCTCAATACTACACTAGTTATATTATCAAAATTTGATACATGAACATGCGCTGCACCTGCTCGAATCATAACATATATCAAATACACTTCAATTACACATCAGAATCAACCCACCTATTTTGCCTCAATCTAGTATTTCAGTACAACACCTTCCACCAGGATACGCATAGCATAATCACTTTAGTCTTCCCGAGTCTAAACTCGTTTTACTATACGTAAGGCACTTTACCTTCCAAATAAGTGATATGATAAATATTCACCACGCCCATAGCTCGGGGCTACTCAACAGATTACAATAAGGATCTAACACTTGACAACTCGTACATTATTAAGCTGCCATTTCCACAGTTAGGAACAATATCGATCACACGAAATTTCATAATACCAGTTTGTAAAATCAGCACTTTGGTGCTCATGTCATAGACAAAGTTCTGGCCTCAAGTCCTCCCGACTGGCCCAACATGAACTCGTAGAGATTAAATCTCGCCCCTCGACCAGGGAATCACAAACCATCAAGGCAATTATATTACTGAGCGTTCGAGTGCGCGTACAGGCGTATGGAAGGAATTTCCAAGAATTATATGCTGAATCAAGTACGCATGATAAGAATTCCAAGAAATGTGAAGTGTTTTCTAAAGGTTTGCAGCCTCCCGAGGATAAGTACAGGCGTCCCCGTACCGATCCACAAGACTCTACCAACTGGCTCAAGACTCATGAGGCCTAGTAACCTAGGCTCTGATACCAACTTGTCACGACCCCAATCCTGGTCGTGATGGCACCCAACACAACTTCTAGGCAAGCCCGACCATTTACCCTCTCATCCCGAGCATGAAGCTCAAATCAATTACCTTGATATTATTATCAACAATAAAGCTAAATTGAAGAACCACCCAAAGATCTAGGGTCACGAGTCTAGAGCCTCTAAACATGATCGGATAACAATATCTAAACCATATACTCAAGTATGAATAATGTATATACAAGGGAAAACTGGAATAAGAAGAGAAGCCAGGTCCTGTGAATGCCAGCATCTACCTTAGCAACTCAATAAAAGCTGGAGTGCTCGTCTATCCCTCCTGTGTACCTGAATCTGCACACAAAGGTGCAGGGAGTAGGGGTGAGTACTAAGTACTCAGTGAGTAATAAATATATACAAGTAGCTGAAAGTGAGAAATCCACAGAATACCACATAATGAAGATATACTACAGTCTGATTCATCCTACGAACTAGCAACAACAACAATACATTACCACAATCAGAGATAATTCACAGACAAAGATGCAATGCCAAGCACATAACCGCTACGGCGTGTAGCCCGATCCATTTAATGTCGACGGCGCTCACTGGGGTGTGTACAGACTCCGGAGGGGCTCCTACAGCCCAAGCGCAATACTGCTGCGGCGTGCAGCCTGATCCTCATATCAACCGCTGCGGCGTGCAGCCCGATCCATCCTCAGTCCACAACAAGCATATAAGTCATACAACAGCTCAAATTAGTGATTTTCAGGTTCTAGTTTATTTATTATGATAATACTTAAATTTTTATTTAATTTTTCCAAAACAGGTGACTTAGCATTTCAATACGGTGATTTCAAGCCAGGACAGAGATATGTGATTAAGCAAGTATAGCTATCAAATATATATAACTATCCCCTAGGGATATTACAGGTCGGCACAAGGCCCCAAACACGGCTTACAACCCACAATTATATCCAACACAGTGTTTTTCAACCACTAATATTATATTATACTCATTCGGGATGGATTAAGTCTCGATCCCCAGTCACAATCAACCCCGCACCGGCCACGGGGTGCGAGCCACGCCCTACTAGCGTCACAATGTGCTAAGCCGAGGTTTCGAACCCTCAGGCTACCATATACACAAACTACTCATCTCTAGCTGGTCGTAGACTCGTCCGCGATACCTTTTCCCTTCAAATTTGCTGCCTCGTGGGTCAAATATAGTCAAAACCACAATTATAACATAAATATGGGTAAAAAAAATATAACCCAATCAAAATTACTCGAAAAACGCAACAATTCACGAAGTTGGTAAAACTCGAGCCCCGGGCCCACTTCTCAAAAAATTCCGAAAATCATACCAACAGATTCCTCGTATCGCCACGAGTCCGTGCATATATAACTTATTGAAATCGGAGTTCGAATGGCCTTTCAAAATCCAAAAATTTGTTTTCATAATTTAGGCCCTAGTTCTTCACAAATTCTACCAATTTCAGGAATTTTGGTGTTGATTATAACATAAAATCATGATTTCGAGTCAAGAAACTTACCTCCAGCGATTACCCATTGATTTCTCTCTTAATAATCGCCTCAGAAGCTTCTTCCCATTCCAAAATTGGAAGAAAACTCGACCTGCTCATTATAGGTATAATGTTCACGCGTTTACTGCTCCCAATGGATTCATTGTGAAATTCTAATGAATTTAGGCTTTTGAATCACTCAATTTGACCTTATAATGAAGGAGATATGTAGGTTTTAAGATTTGCAAATAGTGCAGGTTTTTAATACGCCATTAGGGGCAGTTTCGTCATTAACTTAAATATCTGGGCAACTTTAGTAAATGGCCATAAAATCCTCATACGATGTCCAAATTCGATGATTCTTTTTGCTACGGGTCCGTAATTACGATACAGATCTAATGCTTCATTCAAAATAGTAATCGGAGCTCATGTGTTCAATATGATATCATTCATGCTTGAAGAAACGATATCGAAGCATAAGAAAAATGAGCATAACGCAACCCAAACCTATCTGAAACTCACCCGAGCTCCTCGGGACTGCATACGAATATACGAACATGCCACATATGATCATGCAAACTTAGTTTCACTCTCAAAACACCAAAACTAACATCAAAACATCAAATTTACATCGGATTCAAGCCTAAGTTCTTCTAAAACTTCCGAAACTTGCATTTGATCTAAAACCCGACCTAAACACCTCCGAATGACTTGAAACTTTGCACGCATATCCAAAATCACCTAATGGAGCTACTGCAACTCTCAAAATTCCATTCCGACCTTCGGATGAAAATCTCACCTACCATCCGGAATTTGCCAAAATTCAACCTTCGCCAATTCAAGCCTAAAACTACACCGGACCTCCGAATTCGATTCCGATTGATCTCCTAAGTCATACATGATCCCCCGAAACTAGTCGAATTATCAGAATTCAATTCCGAGCTGTGTAACTCATCGGTCAACATTCGGTTGACATTTCCAACATATTCTTCTCATAAAGAGGTTTATGGCCTCATTTTTATCTAAATTTCTTCCGATTTGCTTCTATCTTTCCGAACACATATAAATTAGCATATTGAAGTGTTAAATGAAGAAATGAGGCGATAACTCCCGTAACGACGGGTCGGGTCGTTACAACAAATCAATGACTAAAACACCCCCAAAATTATTGAAAATTATTATTCTACCTTTGTCAGCTATAACCAATTCATCTAAATCAAACAACCAAAATATAGCAATTTTAAACAATTCTTAAACAACTTTAACAACAATTCTAACAACATGATGAACAACCAAGAACAACATTATTTTTAATAACCCAAAATTCCAGATTCATCAACAATAACAAAGAAATAACTTCAAATCACTTAAACTCAAATTAAATTAAACTTAACATATCAAACCAACTATTTCAATTTTGTAATTCAAATCCGAATTTAGACTTAAGCAAAATAATGAAACGAATTATATTTACTAAACTCAATAATCAACTAAAATTTGAATTAAATCTAACAATATCACAATCTAAACTAAAACAAATTCAAGTGAATAACTAAACATTTCTATGTTAAAAACTAACACAAGGATGAAGAAATAATCAAGAACAATAAACAAACTAGTCAATAATAAAATCAAATATATATTAGCTCAATCCGAAAATATACATAAATATATATATATATATAAAGAAAGGAAAAATAAGAAAAAGAAAAACGAATCAAAACAAATTAACGTTAATGAGTGCATGAGTGCCTTATTTGATCAAGTCAGAAGAGTGACACTACAAACCTAAAAACAAATTATTGGCATCATCTACTTCGCTTAACCTCTGCAACATGAGAAACAACATGTGACGACCCGGCCCATCGTCACGTGAATTACCACCCCGTTATGTTGTAAATACATGTTTTATGATTTTATATCAGTGTTAGAGTTTATCGGGTGATTTAGGAGTGATTTGGATTGAAAATGAGGCATATAGCCTTTTTGAAGGAGACTTGAATAAGGAAAGTCAACCCGGAGTTGACTATTTTGTTAGAGGGCTCGGAATCGGATTCCGATGATTCGGTTAGTTCCGGAAGGTGATTTGTGACTTAGGGGAGCGATCGGAATTGAATTTGGAGGCCCGGTATAGAAATAGGCTTGAATTGGCTAAGGTTGAATTTTGGCGAAATCCGAACGGTAGGTGAGATTTTGATCCGGGGGTCGGAATGGAATTCCGACAGTTGCAGTAGCTTCGTTATGTGATTTTGGATGTGCCTGCAAAATTTCAGGTCATTCGGACGTCGTTTGGTCGGGTTTTTGATTGAATGTGTAATTCAGAATATTTTAAGGAATTTAGGCTTGAATTTGATGTGAATTATGGGTTTTGGTGTTATTAGACGTGTTTTGAGGATTGGAGCAAGTTCGAATAAGGTATTAAGATGTGTTGCTGTGTTTGGATGAGGTCCCGGGGGCCTCGAGGTGTTTTCGGATGGTTAAACGGGAGAAAAATGTGGAAAATTGCAGACTTGTGTTCTGGTTCTATGGTTTTCGCTCCTGCGGAAATGGGGGCGCAGGAGCGAGTCCGCAGGAGCGGACAAGAAGGCGCAGAAGCGGGCTATACCGCTGAAGCGGAGCCTGGTCCGCAGGAGCGGCTTCGCTGAAGCGAGTGGGCGATCGCAGAAGCGGTCCTGAGGTGCGATGGGTAGGTCCGCAGAAGCGGGTGATTGATCGCGGAGGCGAGTCCGCTGAAGCGGACTCTTGGTCGCAGAAGCGGATCATTCCGCAGAAGCGGACTAATTTCCGCGGAAGCGGATGCGCAGGGGCGGTCCCTTGATCGCTGGTGCGGAAATGGCCAAAAGGGCCTGGGTTCGCAGAAGCGACCAAAAGGTCGCGGAAGCGGTTCCGCAGGGGCGGAATTTTATCCGCAGAAGCGAAAATCGCTGTGAGTTAAGTGTATCAGAAGTTAGAAAAATTTCAGAAACATTTCACACATTTGGGTCTCGGCTTTAGAGGCGATTTGGGCGATTTTGAAGAGAAATTCAAGAGAAATC
Source organism: Nicotiana noctiflora (assembly GCA_032618575.1). Classification (NCBI taxonomy): domain Eukaryota; kingdom Viridiplantae; phylum Streptophyta; class Magnoliopsida; order Solanales; family Solanaceae; genus Nicotiana; species Nicotiana noctiflora. The sequence goes on from JASVEL010012616.1 coordinate 102,950, forward strand.
ATCAGGTAATCAACTATGAACTTAAACTATGGTTAGTATTGGTAATATTATGCAATTATATCATGAAAATGGAGGAATTTGGGGTAATTTATGGAGGATTTAGCCCTAGGCTTGAACTTTAGAAAATCAAGGTTTTGAATGGGCAAATGGAGTCCGAATTTGGTAAAATTGATATGCTTAAACTCGTATCGAGATGAGGGTTCCGAATATGTGACTTTCGTAATTTTTCGAGAAGCGTACCGAAAGTCGGGTTTTGACAACTTTGGGAATTTTGATGTAAATTGGATTATATTGATTGGGTGTTGTCCCATTGGCCTAATTTGTTGTATTTCTACTGTATTTGATTAGATTCTACACGTGCAGAGCTTGATTCTCGTGGCAAGGGCATTGCGGAGTAGTCGTCGCGCCATATTGAGGTGAGTAATAGATGTGGGTGATGACCAGCAGGTTCGAAACCCCGGTATACCACTTTGTGACGCTGTATAGCGGCGAGACACGCACACTCTCGAGAGTGCGGGGTCGATCATGAACTGGAGACTATATATTAGTCCGACCTGTTGATACTGTATTATTGGCTATTCTCGAGCCGTTGAACCTCCTTCTTGGACGGTTGAGTATATTGTGGGTCGTGAGCCAGTTATTGGATCCCGCGAGGATCGTTATCATTGTCTTATCATATAGACATGCTAGTCTACTACTAGTCCGCATCTATTTTTGTTATTATGCTAATTCCAATCTCTGGAACTTCATAGTACTGTTTTCCAACTGAAAAATGATAAAAGAGTTTTCAAAAACTACTTTTGAGCCTGCGAGGCTGTATCTGCATATTAGCCGACTAGTAGTGGATCGGGCTGCGCGCCGCAGCGAGATATATGTTGGATCGGACTGCACGCCGCAGGAATATCTCTATGAGATGTGCTTGGGCTGTAGGAGCCCCTCCGGAGTCCGAACCCCCACAGTGAGCACGGGTACCCAAAATTGGAGTCGGGCTACGCGCCGTAGCGGTCATATCATGCATTGCATTGCATTTAGCTACATCTTCTAGCTGTTATGCTATTTATTGGTATTTGTTGGTACAGGTACAGTGAATATTGATTCTATGACAGGGTAGCTGATTATAGTTTTACATAGTGCTTTATTGCGGATTTCTTATCTGCGCTGTCTTACCCTTGTTTATTACCACTGAGTCTGGCGGTACTCATTTTACTCCCTGCACCTTGTGTGCAGATCCAGGTACCTCTCAGCAGTGATCCAGTAGCTGTGCGAGGCGACATCTGTGGGATATACGAGGTAGCTGCAGAGTCCGTAGGACCCGATATTCCTTCCTACTGTCTTTGATTTTGTATTGACATTTCTTTCCGCACTTGGTATCTTGTAAACCTTTATACACTCATGTTCGGTAGAGGCTCATGACTCTTGACCCTTCGGTCTATGGGAGTTAGTATATTTTGGGACTTGGTCTCCCCGCTGTTGGTATAAATATTACTATTGTTTCATATTGTGAAATGCTTAAATGGGTTAAAGAGAGCTTCTAGCTCCGTTGTGGATATTGATTGGTCAGGCTGGCTTAGCAATGTGTTGGGCGCCATCACGACCGGATTTGGGGTCGTGACAAGTTAGTATCAGAGCCAGGTTTACTAGGCCTCATGAGTCTTGAGCCGGTTAGTAGAGTCTTGTGGATCGGTACGGGGACGCCCTGTACTTATCCTCGGGAGGCTGCGAACCTTTAGGAAACACTTCACATTTCTTGGAATTCTTATCGTGCGCACTTGATTCAGCATGAGATATAACTTTGAAATTCCTTCCGCACGTCTGTGTACACATCGAGCGCTCAATAATATAATTGCCTTACGACTTGCGATTCCCCGGTCGAGGGGCGAGATATAATCTCCATGAGTTCATGTTGGGCCAGTCGGGAGGACTCGAGGCCAGATCCTTGTCTATGGCTTGAGCACCAAGGTACTAATTTCGCGAGCCGGTATTATAAAGTTCATACGATCGGTATTGATCTTTATTGTGATTTGATATGTAGCCCTAGCTATGGGCGTGAGAAATATTTCCACCGCCTCTTAATTGGAAGGTAAAGTGCCTTACGTGTAGTAGAACGAGTTCAAACTCAGGAAGACTAAAGTGATTATGCTATGTGTATCCTGGTGGAAGGTATTGTGCTGAAATGCTAAATTGAGGCGAGGTAAGTGGATTGACTCTCATGTGTAATTGAAAGGTATGTGATATATGTTATGATTCGAGCAGGTGCAGTACATGCTCAGGTATAATTGTGATAATATGATTCGTATAGTATTGAGATTTAATGTTGTTGAAATACATTGTGATGTTTTGTTGAGTTGTGGATGTATTGTTAGAATGGTTTGGTGATTCTCTGGCAGGTGGATAGGCCAAATTACAGAGGAAACTCTGCTGAAATTATTGAAAAATTTGGGACTTAGAAATATTTCTGTCACCTAAAGAGAGTGGGCTTACTGGTGGTACGTGTATAAATGCAAGAATTGCAGAAGAGCTAAGGTCTCGGATGATTCGAGTCTCTGTCAAGGCTTGTATATGACTTGAGATTAATCTCACTATAACATTGTGGCATCATTTGAGTAAAGAATGCTATGAGCGGTTAAACGTGCTTTGATATATGGCTTCGAGCTAAGTTGGGGAGGTTGCTATTGATTAACTGATTGCGCTATTGTGTGCTATGTGATTCTGTCTCTAAGTATGTTGGGAAATTCTGGTAAAGGTTATGGTGCTTCGTAGATCTGAGGAAATACTAGGGTGTTTTGAACTGTTGTTGGTAACGAATGTGCAGCGTATAGAAAAGACAGGTAGCTAATTGTATCTGTATGTAATCATGTCCTGCGATGTCAGAATTCTAACAAGACACGAGTGGTTCTGTTCAATAAGACAGTTGAATTATAATTGAATGAGGGTGAATGACGCCCAAGAATGGTTTGTAGTGTTCAAGATTATGCTTGTTACAGTCAGGTGCCCTAAGAATTGTGTATGTGGCTAAAGGCGGTGGTTTCGTTAGAAAAGATCAAGGCTTGTGTTATATCATGTGAATGATGAAATTTTATGTATCCGTATTGGGAAGTAATGATAACAAATTTAAAAGAATTGCACGAAGTTCTTCAAAATAAAGTGTGGTAGAATGTGGCACTTCTGGGAAACATTGAGAGAGTATTCAGTGGCCTATGGGCCTTAGACTGTGTGGTCTTGTGTATGAGTCTCGTGTGGTAACATGAGTTGAGGTATTGTGATCCTTCAGTAAAGGAGAATATTAAATTAAAGATGAATCATAAAGGAATTGGGTAAATGGAACAACTTGCTAATAAACCAGAATGGTATGAAAGGAATACGATTAATTCCTGGTATGTGGTTGAAGTAATGAATCTTGCAGATATTGTACAGCAAAGCTCTTGAGTGCTGGCAGTTGTGTAACTCGATATGGGTATAAGGACTCAGTCCTGACAGTTTAACTTATGCAATGTAATTGGGAGAAAGAGTTTATGATGTGTTTTACCGTGGTTTGAAAATGAGTGTATTTTTCCTGTTGGTATGCGAAGCGTGGAATGTGTAATGAGTTTTCTTCTATATGGGATCATGAAAGTCCTTGACTAGTGGAGTGCGCCGATGTTGAGGCGGAGGAAAGGGATATGAGTTTCCATGTTGTCTTAGTGTAATATGGTATACATGATGTGTTATGGAAAGTTGATAATGGAATATTTAGGGTTTTGAGACCAATTCATAATATATGGGAAGTCAATAAAATTATTGAGCAGCGCGGACAGTTGCAGGTGATTTAAGAATCGATCTTTCTGATGATTTAAGAAAATGGTACTGCTATTCTAGTAATTTGGCAGGGAATATGGTCCAAAAAGGGCCAGGTAATATAAACGGATAATATTTAGTGGTGTGGTGGTATCCTCTTGTTAGATTTACATTGATGATTGAGTTGTAAATGGCATAAGGAAATTTCTGAATGGCTTTTGTGATATGAATGGACGCATGATGTGCGTTATGTATTTGTACGGTGAAGTACGGAATCAGGCATGGTGATTCATGTGATATATATGTGTAGGAGACTTGAAGTTCTCGTTAGTCCGCCTATGCGGTGGTTGTATATCGTGTGTATCGGCACCGTTTTGTGATTTTTGGAAATCGGAAGCCCTAGAGGCTCTCTCTTAACTTTATAAGACGAATTCGGATTATGATACTTGATTGCTGACTGGTTGACGTAAGTCAGGTCGTCTAGACAAATGTAATATGGACTATGTCGGAAAATGGCACAAATTGCGTAGCAGAGAGCATCAGAGTATGCTCCAACAGAGTAGTTGTACCCAGGACCAGCGGATGGCTGGTAGGCATAGCTTGTCAGTTGGACCTTAGTGGCGGATGTTAGTGTAGAAGTATCTACCATTGATTAGTTCTGGTATTGAGGAACTTTGTCGGATACGTTCCTTGTGGCCAAACATGAGGCTATATATGTTTATTATGATGAGCAACTTGACTCGACGCGTATTTATTTGGCGAGGGTTACTTGGATCGGGTGGCACTCCGCCACCAGGTATGGTATCTAGATCGGGTGGCACGCCGCCACGGGTATGTCATTGGAGCGGGTTGCACGCCGCAACAGAATATTGTGAAAATATAGTTAGTTATATGCTACCTGGTATACAATACTTCCTCGCTTCTGAGGAAAAGTCTGTATTGAGTATCGCTCGGCGAATGACACATCGGTTGTGTTCTTTTCAGGATTTGATAGCATACGTTAATTGTTTCACCGTGGGTGAGGTTGATTGCTTTGGTTCAAGACCTAGATCTGTGTGTGGCTAACCGTTTTGAGCTTAGTGGCTTGAGGTGCTTCATGAGTAATAGCGTTGGGATAGAATCATGAATCGTGGCAAGGCCACGTGATGTTATGACCTCTCGAGGAGGATTCAGGTACTTTATTTCTATAATACGAGACGCGATCTCAGTTATATATTATGATGGCATAGAGGGATTAAATTGCAGCTCTATTTGCTGGAGACAGTTGTCATGATTTGAGCTGTCATGATTCGAGTGTGTGCAGACGTTTCTATTGGAGCCTATGTTGTGCTCGTCGTGGCTTAGGCCGGTGGTTGATGTGTCATGTCACCAGTGTGGTGTGTTATTATCGAAATGACCGTTGGAGTCATTAATGAATACAAGCATATTGGATCTTAGCTTGTTAGAAAGATAAAAATCGAGGTTTGGCTCCGAAACCTATTGTGGTACCAATTTTAAAAGGGAAATAGATTCACGAATGGTTAACCTGAGAGATGGGTTCGGTATATCGCGTGTTTCAGCTGCCGTGGGCAGGATATGGAGGTGTTGGATTAAGACTCTATCTAATGAAAGAGGTTTTCAGCTAGTATTTGGTTATTGTGGCCAGTTGTTGTGATTAGAGACTATCGTCTCGAGTGATTGGGTTGTCGATACATCATATGATCTCACCCGGAGTAGTAAATATGGGTTATTGCAGTGGATTGAGTGTATCGTGAGTATAGGCATGGGATTTGCATTTGGCATATGACTTCAGAAAGTACAATGTGATTTATGGTTCAGATGGTCTGTGAAATTTTGACTATATGGTGTTTTCGGACTTATGTGAGATAGGGTGACATATGATCGCCCGAATATATGCTTGGTAAGGTCATTCAGCTATTGGGTGGCTTCTAGTACAACTTTGGGTCCGCTCGAGGGCGAGCGTTTGCTTAAGTTGGGGAGAATTGACGACCCGGCCCGTCGTCACGTGAATTACCACCCCGTTATGTTGTAAATACATGTTTTATGATTTTATATCAGTGTTAGAGTTTATCGCGTGATTTAGGAGTGATTTGGATTGAAAATGAGGCATATAGCCTTTTTGAAGGAGACTTGAATAAGGAAAGTCAACCCAGAGTTGACTATTTGGTTAGAGGGCTCGGAATCGGATTCTGATTATTCGGTTAGTTCCGGAAGGTGATTTGTGACTTAGGGGAGCAATCGGAATTGAATTTGGAGGCCCGGTATAGAAATAGGCTTGAATTGGCTAAGGTTGAATTTTGGCGAAATCCGAACGGTAGGTGAGATTTTGATCCGGGGGTCGGAATGGAATTCCGACAGTTGCAGTAGCTCCGTTAGGTGATTTTGGATGTGCCCGCAAAATTTCAGGTCATTCGGACGTCGTTTGGTCGGGTTTTTGATTGAATGTGTAATTCGGAATGTTTTAAGGAATTTAGGCTTGAATTTGATGTGAATTATGGGTTTTGGTGTTATTAGACGTGTTTTGAGGATTGGAGCAAGTTCGAATAAGGTATTAAGATGTGTTGGTGTGTTTGGATGTGCTCACGGGGGCCTCGGGGTGTTTTCGGATGGTTAAACGGGAGAAAAATGTGGAAAATTGCAGACTTGTGTTCTGGTTCTGTGGTTTTCGCTCCTGCGGAAATAGGGGCGCAGGAGCGAGTCCGCAGGAGCGGACAAGAAGGCCCAGAAGCGGGCTAGACCGCTGAAGCGGAGCCTGGTCCGCAGGAGCGGCTTCGCTGAAGCGAGTGGGCGATCGCAGAAGCGGTCCTGAGGTGCGATGGGGAGGTCCGCAGAAGCGGGTGATTGATCGCGGAGGCGAGTCCGCTGAAGCGGACTCTTGGTCGCAGAAGCGGATCATTCCGCAGAAGCGGACTAATTTCCGCAGAAGCGGATGCGCAGGAGCGGTCCCTTGATCGCTGGTGCGGAAATGGCCAAAAGGGCCTGGGTTCGCAGAAGCGACCAAAAGGTCGCAGAAGCGGTTCCGCAGGGGCGGAATTTTATCCACAGAAGCGAAAATCGCTGTGAGTTAAGTGTATCAGAAGTTAGAAAAATTTCAGAAACATTTCACACATTTGGGTCTCGGCTTTAGAGGCGATTTGGGCGATTTTGAAGAGAAATTCAAGGGAAATCATCAGGTAATCAACTATGAAATTAAACTATGGTTAGTATTGGTAATATTATGCAATTATATCATGAAAATGGAGGAATTTGGGGTAATTTATGGAGGATTTAGCCCTAGGCTTGAACTTTAGAAAATCAAGGTTTTGAATGGGCAAATGGAGTCCGAATTTGGTAAAATTGATATGCTTAGACTCGTATCGAGATGAGGGTTCCGAATATATGACTTTCGTAATTTTTCGAGAAGCGTACCGAAAGTCGGGTTTTGACAACTTTGGGAATTTTGATGTAAATTGGGTTATATTGATTGGGTGTTGTCCCATTGGCCTAATTTGTTGTATTTCTACCGTATTTGATCAGATTCTACGCGTGCGGAGCTTGATTCTCGTGGCAAGGGCATTGCGGAGTAGTCGTCGCGCCGTATTGAGGTGAGTAATAGATGTGGGTGATGACCAGCGGGTTCGAAACCCCGTTATACCACTTTGTGACGCTGTATAGCGGCGAGACACGCACACTCTTGAGAGTGCGGGGTCGATCATGAACCTGGAGACTATATATTAGTCCGACCTGTTGATACTGTATTATTGGCTATTCTCGAGCCGTTGAACCTCCTTCTTGGATGGTTGAGTATATTGTGGGTTGTGAGCCAGTTATTGGATCCCGCGAGGATCGTTATCATTGTCTTATCATATAGACATGCTAGTTTACTACTAGTCCGCAGCTATTTCTGTTATTATGCTAATTCCAATCTCTGGAACTTGATATTACCGTTTTCCAACTGAAAAATGATAAAAAGAGTTTTCAAAAACTACTTTTGAGCCTCGCGAGGCTGTATCTGCATATTAGCTGACTAGTAGTGGATCGGGCTGCACGCCGCAGCGAGATATATGTTGGATCGGACTGCACGCCGCAGGAATATCTTTATGAGATGTGCTTGGGCTGTAGGAGCCCCTCCGGAGTCTGAACCCCCACAGTGAGCACGGGTACCCAAAATTGGAGTAGGGCTACGCGTCGTAGCGGTCATATCATGCATTGCATTGCATTTAGCTACATCTGCTAGCTGTTATGCTATTTATTGGTATTTGTTGGTACAGGTACAGTGAATATTGATTCTTTGACAGGGTAGCTGATTATAGTTTTACATAGTGCTTTATTGCGGATTTCTTATCTGCGTTGTCTTACCCTTGTTTATTACCACCAAGTCTGGCAGTACTCATTTTACTCCCTGCACCTTGTGTGCAGATCCAGGTACCTCTCAGCAGTGATCCAGTAGCGGTGCGAGGCGACATCCGTGGGATATACGAGGTAGCTGCAGAGTCCGCAGGACCCGATATTCCTTCCTACTGTCTTTGATTTTGTATTGACATTTCTTTCCGCACTTGGTATCTTGTAAACCTTTATACACTCATGTTCGGTAGAGGCTCATGACTCTTGACCCTTCGGTCTATGGGAGTTAGTATATTTTGGGACTTGGTCTCCCCGCTGTTGGTATAAATATTACTATTGTTTCATATTTTGAAATGCTTAAATGGGTTAAAGAGAGCTTCTAGCTCCGTTGTAGATATTGATTGGTCAGGCTGGCTTAGCAATGTGCTGGGCGCCATCACGATCGGATTTGGGGTCGTGACACAACATCACCAACATTATCATGCACTACAAGAGAACATGCAATTAGCTAGAAACCAAAATCCTAGCTAACTTACCAAGATCCTAGCTAACTTCGCTTTAGCTAGGAAATTGACCTTAGCTATATTCCGTAGCTAATATGCTCTTAGCTAAATTTTTTCTATAAAATTATGTTATCCGTTGCTAATATAGCTAGGGATATTTGCTTGGAACTAATCCCTAGCTATCATTAGCTAGGATATGTGGTAGCTAAATTCCATGCAAACTTTGTTCGGTCAATATTGACTTTGTTAAAGGGTTGCTAGGCTATTAGCTAGGGACTTATTCCATGCTATTATTTGCTACGACTAGGCTAGGTAAATTCCAAGCAGATTTTGCCTGGTGAGCGTTGATTTCATTACAACATTGCTAGGAATAGCCCTAGCTAAACCTACAAACGTTCTAGCTAGATTACTAGCAGGATTTTTGTGTATAGATAATTTGGTAGCTAATTTGATAAATATCCTAGCCTATATTTGGTTAGGCTTGGGATATTTTTCAGGCTAACTAGCTAGGAATATTTCCTATATTATAAATGGTGAAATAAGAATGAAATTTTCTACATAATTCTAAATGAGACGAAATAAGTAATTAAATTCATTAATTTGAATGTAATCATAATCATAGTACTATTAATCCTAGAACAACATGTCTATTGGTAAATAAAACATGTCTTAACTTAAATAATTAATAACATAAAGCCTACTATTCTAAGATGGGGGACAACCAGAGCCGCTTGGTGGTGGTTGAGAAGGTAAACCAAGCATCTCACGCACGACAACACGAGACGCAAATTTTACTTCTTCTTGAATATCCTCCCGAATATTTGCTTGCACTCGTGCCAACATGTTCTCCATCCGTTGCTCCATTGCACGATCAAGAAGTTGCTGAAATTCGGGTGTTTCAAAAACTTGTTGAGTAGGAACATTTGGAGGATTAGAAGCACTAGAGGATGCACAATTAGTGTCCAATGAATCTGCCAGAAGAGAATTTTTGGGACCAAAGCCATATATTCTTCCTTTTTTTGCACCTCCAACTGTTTCAATCCAAGTTTTCAATAGTTGCTCATCTGGTATAGTTTTCAACAAATCCACAATTGTTTCTTCGCTAGTTTTTTCTCCTTCCTCATCTCCATTTGTTGCCATGTTTCTTTCCATGTTTGCATCATCTATTTCAAAACCTTCTTCATTTCGTGATATTGAAGTTTCACCTATCTTCTCCTTAATACTCTCTGTAAATGTATTCTGAAAAAATTATAAGTGTTAGTTATCACATAGAATATCAATAGAGCAGACATTATTCTGTAAGGAAAGAAACAAACATGGAGAAATAGACTTCTGTAACTAAAGAAGTAGATGACGAAATTGACTTCTCTAATTGACAAAGTAGACAATTAAAAATACATATATTACAGTTCATTTGTAGTTTGCTTTATTCTTGTTTCCAGCTCTATTTTTGTCACCATGGGAACTTTTTATAGCTGATAATATTTAAGGTATGAATCGGCATATCGGCATTGCCAGGGTATTAACTTTTCTTGTCTATCGTCTCTTGATTCATTGATTTCATTTACCAACCTAACTGTAAAACACAAAGGAAAAAAAGAAGAAGACAAATAAAAGGTAATGTGATCTCTGCATTTCATTTGGGAAAACCAGTCTCTGCACATCAGCAATACAAATGAGAATGGATGATCAATGTTTAATGGGTTTCACTGATACTCTCAGTTTCTCTAATTTCATTCTTCCATTGGATATTTGAGTGTTACTTCACTCAAATAGATCTATTTTTGCTACTGTGGTGAATCGGGTACACTCATTTTGTATAATACACAAAATGTTAGTGAACCAACAAGGTTTGAGAAAATCTTAGGCCATGAACCTATAATCTCTGGCATTTCATGAAGCATACAAAGTGCAAACAGCTCAAAATTCCAATCTAACAAAAATAGGACATAAAAAGATCCCAACTTTCACAATCCAAAATCAGATGGTACACACAGTAAAGTCCAAACTCCAAAGTAATAGTTTAAAATGCACCCAAGAGGTTTTAGGTGTACAATCTATTGTTCAAAGTCATGGGGAATTTGCTGTATCAGGTCAACCACATCACATTAATGGTCGGGTTCCTACTTTTTCTGAGACTAACTCTTCAGGAATATGCACCCAAGAGGGTTCAGGTGTACAATCTATTGTTCAAGGTCATGGGGAGTTTTCCGTAGCGGGCAATTCTTATGCCAATGATTTCCCTAGATCATGTAGACTAGAATTCAGATCTGTGGGGAAGCTTACGAAGGATGTGCTTACACACTCCTCCAACGATGTTCTCCTAGTCCCGAGTGTTTCGTGCAGTGTGTCATGTCAAAACCAGCATTGGTTAAAAATGACAGGTAGGATGACATTGTTATGTTATTATTGTACTTGTGGGAAGTAGTTTGGTCCTTTGAACTTTGTTACTGGAAAAGCTATCTAAAGTACTTTCTAATTTGGTCTTTCAAGACTTCAGGTCATTTATTCCGCCTTAAGAATGAAGATGAGTTCCCTCCTCTGTCCCTGTGAAAGTTGTAGACTGATTTTCCACTTGTCTAGAGACTGAATGGTAATTTGTATCATAGATGCTAACAAAAACAGAGATTCTAGGCAGACAGGAGATAGAGACTGGGGAGATAAAGTTGTAGAGACTAAAGTAGAGTATGTCTTTTTGGCTCTTTCTTGGCTTTATTAAGTACATTACTAATTTTCTCGGTTGTTGTGCCATAATATTTACATAATGTAAAAAAAGGTAGAAAAAAAGCTCATTGTACAGTTCTTTTGGCAGTATACCCTCACTGTGAATGTGATAATTCCTGATTGTCGCGTTCAGAGGAGTTCAGGATAGATTGTAGCCGCTTGGCACTGTCTTCTTAGTTACATCTTTTGGGATAATTCATCATCAATCTTGTGGATTTTGTGTGTTACAAAGTAATAGCAACCTTAAGATTAACAAGTTCAAATTCCAAACATAATACTAATAGTTCAAATTCAAGTAAACCACACAACAACTACTCGATCCTTATAGGCTTCACCAAATTGCGCTCCAATTGCTCAATACACATAAAAAAGGAAAATATGATAACAAAAGGTTTGCTTCCATTAAGTATTGAACTGCCTCATGCTTCTCTTTGTTTCAATAGAGATAAAGAAACATCATTTGACATATAGTACATGTCACTAATTCTGCGTCAGATGGTAACTAAAGAAGACTGCGTCAGATACTTTTATGGCTTTAATTAAACTGGAAATCTGGAATCATTTTAAAAAGATGTAACTTTAATTTATTTGTTAAAGAATAACATGAGCTGTTAGTCCCAAAATAAGATTTCGCAGTAATTCCATAGCTTTCAGCCATCTAACTCCTATAAGTTTGGTTGAGAAATAAGTTATCCTATGATTAATTATTCCGTGATTAGTTATCTCATCCTCTAATAGGGAAAAAATACTATAATCTCGGGATAATTATACATGGAATAAGAAATTCATTTTGCATTCCTTAAGCATAATTAGAAACATAAACTAAACCGTTTAGATAAAGACAAAGACAAGATTGATAATTAGAAAGGGGAGAAAGTAGAAGACTGTGTTGCACTGAAGAAATGAGATAAAAACGTACCCACATCCTTTGTGACTTTCCACATATCCACTTTTTTCATTTTTGGTTCTGTGAGTCATCATAAATAATTCATCACTGCGAATATCTTTCCCTGTTAGCTCCTTCTTCAATCAATAAAAATATTGTTAATTAATAAAATATATCATAGAATAAAATTATACTAATACTAATTAATACTAAAAGATAAAAAAATATACGTGTCTTCTTTTGTACTCAGCAAATGCAACCGATCCTCCGGTATGTAAGGAAGGACCTTCTCCATTGTTAGATGACATTCTGTTCTTCGAGTTAATTTCTGATTTCTTTTTAAAATTCTCAGAGTTCCAATATTGCATCAATTCACCTCAGTGAAATTAGTAATCCATCCCGACATTTCTTCTGTTTTTGAAATTTTTTTTTTTGCTTTTTCCAAACTATCACTTAACTTTTCGCTCCCCACATGCTCAAAAGTCCTTCGAATAATAACTCTATCCTCACTAGGAAAAGAATAATTTTTCTGCAATTAGAAAGTAAACATTCAGTTTGGTATCTTTTATCAAGTTAAGTCAATTAGATAGTTAAGTATAAATACCTCGAAGTCATTGAACCATCTATCTCGTACATGCTGCGGAACTTTGCTCCAACAATGCCATGATCCAGAGAAGCTTTTTTAAAGGCTATTGTTACATTCCGAACAGCTTTATGTGGGCAAAATCTACAAAATGATTAACATAACATTTTATTGGAATATAATCAAATGAAAATGAATTTAACCACAACTTGTATAACTAGATTTACTTACGTATCTCCGTTTACTTTCAAAGATCTTATGCCACGAGTAGTATCTCGTCTTGCCACTGGATTACTACTTCCATAAGATGCAAGTGTTTGTTCAGTAGAAACATTTTGAGAAGGAGTTTCTTGTTGAGAACTAACATCCTGAGAAGAACGCGGTGCTTGTTGATGATCAATATTCAGAGAAGCGGGAGTTGCTTGTTGACCACCAACATTTTGAGAAGCATGAGTTGTTTGTTGAGCATGGACATCGTGAGACGAGATAATATGTTGGTTTAAACCAACCTGTTGAGATGTAGGGGTTGATGGTTCACTAATATTGGCATGAGATGTATTCAGTAGTTGTTGGTAGACTTCTCTCCCTTTGTTAGACATGCCTCCATGAGCTCCCCAACTACGTTTATTGCCTCTTCCCTTGTCGTGCTTCCTGATCAAATAATGACAAGACGAATAGAATAATAATAATAATAATAATAATAATAATAATAATAATAATAATAATAATAATAATAATAATAATAATAATAATAATAATAATAATAATAATAATAATAATACACTTGAAGAAGGGAACAAAGTTTATGGTAAAATTAGTTGGTAAACTGAATCCAGTGAAGCTGCAAAAGAAACTAAAGGGGAAACTGAAGAAGAGAGTTGAACTCGTTGCGCCTGAACCAAATGAAGAAGATGGCGTCGTGGCGGAGGAAACAGAAGAAAGTGGCGGAGTTGAAGACAACGAGGCCGAGCAGAGTACTGAGCAGTTCCGTCGCATTCATTCATTGCCAGTTTCTACTTATGCGCTTGTACATGAGGACTGTTATAATTATCCTTGAATGTTTGTGCATGTTAGAAAAGAGAATCCACTATTTGTTCTCTTTTACTGCCTTGGGGTTTTGCTGGTTCTTTGTATTCTTCTTAATTGAAGTGTGTGCTTAGATCTTCTTTATGATAAAAGATTGTAAGGTTACTTTCCAATTCCAACAGTAAGGTACAATCCAGGAAAAAAAAGAAACAAATAATAGCATGTTTTGATAAACTAGCAATATGTAATGTGATAGTTAACAGAATAACACAAAAGAGTTAGCGAGGGATCTATTTGCAATAAGTAGAAACTAGAGGGAGTAATTTAGTTTGTTAATAGCTAGTTAGAAGGCTGTTAGCGCAAACTAAGATAAACACATACGAGGCTCGACAGCTACAGATTTTGTTGAAAGAACAACAGGTCCTATAGCTACTAGCTATTGATATACAAAGGAGGGACCAGAAATGGAAGATGTTGGTGTTTTTCCTAGTACAACTGCTACAGGTGCTAAGGGACAGTTTGAACAAGCTAAACACTCTCCCAAAAGTGTGGCTGATGCACAAAAGTTTGATCATCAAGCTGTGCAAAATCTAAAGGGAGATGACTGGGCAGTGCAATGTGATCACAATGCAGCTTCAAATTCCAAAGTTTTAAGGCAGTGCAAAACAACTGCATATTTAAAAGAAAATACGTGGTCGAACAAGTCCATCTCCAAGCAAAATAAAACTCCAGTTCGTACAAGTCTGGTAAATGCACCAAAGGAAATTAGTATCTCTAACTCATTTGCTGCTTTGGCGAATCCTATTATGGATGATATTGGGAAGAGATTGCAGAAGCTTGAAAGTGCGACACCCTCAAAAACTAGTCATTCAATGACATCATGCAGTACTAAATAAAACTAGCTCTCAGAAAATTTAGGTGCTCCAACGAATGTCTCGGGCAGTAGGGTGCAGCAGCTAAACTCTAACGAAATAGGTGCTAAAAATTTTTCTATCATGGGATGTATAAGATTGCAAGACATGGAGTACCACATAGATCATCCAACCAACATAGCCAAGTGTAATTACAGTCATCAGCATCAACCAATCATATGTCTGGAAATAGTGAAGTCCTTGAAGTGCCAAGCTCCTAAGATGTTCAGACAGCTTCATTGCAGTCTCGTATTCTTTGAGTGAAACCAGATGTTCGATTTGACTCAATAATGATGAATAGCTAGCCAATGGCTTGAAAGGCTTGAAGAATAATGAGCTTGACCGCTTTAACTCTATATATTTGTCAAGGACACTAAAAGATTTAAGCTATTTCTCTTTAATGTTTTTAAAAGGTGAAAACATGACAAGCCCCTGGCTACATTTATGAAGCAGTATGGCATGATAGCGTAAGACTCAGTTTTATCACATTAACTCTATACTTTTGTCTTAGTTCTAATATATGTTTTACTTCTATCAAAATTTGAACATGAGGCAGCCTAAAAAACCAGCCAACAATAGTCATCAAACAGTGGAATCACATCAATTAGAAATGTTGCACTACTGCATCCAAATGCAGGACAACGGCAAGATTTTCCTATAAGCTTCATGACTAGACATCAGCAGCAGGTTACAGGCGGTGTACTACAACAGCAATATCACAATGCAAGCACTTCAGGCGCGATTTCAAATATGGCTTTTATTTCATACCATGACAAGGCATTATTGGATACTTTAGATAGTCCAAAAACTCATAGATGTGTTAAATATATAAGAAGTAGCCTTTCTTTTTAAGTGTTGCAGTTTAAAAACAATTTTCCCATATAACGAATGGACATAAGCAGATTTAATTATTATATAGTAGCACATCACAAAGAATTGGCTTTCACAAGAATTAACTGCCAGCAAGAACTCACCCCTAATAATCTAAAATTCATTTAACCATATCTTTAGCAATGTCAGATAACGGCTTAAGCCTAAATCAATCCCCAAAGCTAGTAAAACACTTTAATAAAACTCATAGATTTGAGTTTGGCCTAGCAGAAAAGTAAAACACTTTAATAACCACAAGAAATATGCAGCTAAATAAGTCTAATGTAGATATTTGAAAGGGAAAAGTATCTAGAAAATTCGAAGGTAAGCTCTCCAGATAAAGTCAAGTTCATGAGGAGATTTTAAGATTCATGTTTATCTATAATACTGCAAACACTTTTGTTATTAAAACGCAAAAAGCAGAACCTCACAAGCAAGACTACAATGGACGCTACAATTACAGCAGTACCTTACATGTAATATTCTGAAAGAAAATGTAACAGAAAGCACAACACTTATTATCCCGAAGAAACAGAATAATAAGGAATAAAATACTTAATTAGAATACAAATAGAATTAGCTCTTGTAAACATCCACTGACATTGCAATTACAATAATCCGTTGCATGCTTGCTCGTGTAAATAAGTTGTATGTGTGGAACAAGTATCTGTGAGTTTGGAAAACAAATCAAAATCATACCTTTTTGCCTTTGGCACCTGAAATGGGTGCAAGTGTAGGTTCTGGAATAAATGTGAATGAAGAAACACCTGCAAAAACTGACCGACCAAAAGATTTCATTTAGAGACAAGAACTGCATATTCCTTCTTTCGGTAGAAAATATCATCAATCACAATAAAGAACACGAATAAAAATATTGCAGTAAAAGTCATGTGTTATACTCAACACCTTGTATCATTCAAGGTTATTATTTTTACTATAATTTAGCTCAAATTTCAATCACTTTGTTCATCTTGTTCATCTTCTTCGTCTTCATCAGATTCTTCTATCTCTTCATCACTTTCGATATCATCAATATCATGTGCTCTTTCAATTTCAGCAGTCTCTTTTTTAAAGTCATTGTAACGACCCGACCGGTTGTTTTAGAAAATTACGCCCCAATCCCCAATTTAACTGTTCCCCTAAGTTCATTTCTTCTATTGTGGTTTGCCGGGAGAGTCGGTTCTGAAAATTTGAGCATTTTGGGACACTTAGTCCCTAAATAAGAGCTTTGAAGCTAGAAAATGGCCCGTAGCCGGAACCAGTGTTAAGACGATCTCGGAACGGAAATTCGATGGTTCCATTAGCTCCGTTAGGTGATTTCGGGGTTGGGAGAGCATTCGGAATGTATTTTGGAGGTCCGTAGCTCAATTAGGCTTGAAATGCCGAAGGTTAAAATTTTGGCGAATCCGAACGATAGGTGAGATTTTGATCCGGGGGTCGGAATGGAATTCCGACAATTTTTGTAGCTTCGTTATATGATTTTGGATATGTCCGCAAATTTCCAGGTCATTCGGAAGTCGTTTGGTCGGGTTTTAGATCGAATGTGTAATTCAGAGAGTTTTAAGAAATTTAGGCTTGAATTCGATGTGAATTATGGGTTTTGATGTTGTTAGACGCGTTTTGAGGATTGGAACAAGTTCGAATAAGGTATTAGGATGTGTTGGTGTGTTTGGATAAGATCCCGGGGGCCTCGGGGTGGTTTCGGATGGTTAAACGGGAGAAAAATCATGGAAATTGCAGGTTAGGGAATTCTGCCTCTGTTGTTTTCGCCCCTGCGGAAATGGAACCGCAGAGGCGAGTCCGCTGAAGTGGAAATTGGAGCGCGGAAGCGGACTGGAGCGCAGGGGCGGTCCTTGTCCGCATGAGCGGCATCGCAGGTGCGAGGATGGGGACCGCAGAAGCGGTCAGGACACGAGTTGGGGAATTTCGCAGAAGCGGACAAGCCTCCGCTTAGGCGAGTCCGCAGAAGCGGACTTCTGTTCGTAGGAGCGGAGAGTTCCGCAGGAGCGGCCTCGCGGAAGCGGCTTTAGGCTCGCAGAAGCGGAAGGGGCCAGCCAGGCCTGGGCTTCGCAGAAGCGACAAAATGTCGCTGAAGCGGATCAGCAGAAGCAGAATTTCGTCCGCAGAAGCGAAAATCGCAGAGAGTTAATTATATCAGAAGTTAGAAATTTCAGAAACATTTCCAAACTTAAGGGGCTCGGCTTAAGGGGCGATTTGGGCGATTTTGAAGGGAGATTCAAGGGATTTCTTCAGGTAATCAATTATGGACTCCAATTATGATTGTTGTTGATAATAATATGCAAGTTTTTCATGAAAATGGAGGAATTTGGGGTAATTAATGGGGGTTTTCACCCTAGACCAAAACCTTTAGAAAACCTTTGATTTGAATGGGCAAACGGAGTCCGATTTTTATAAATTTTATATGCACGGACTCGTATTGAGATAAGGAGCCCGAATATATAATTGTCATGATTTTTCGATAGGCGTACCGAAAGTTGGGTTTTGGCAACTTGTGGGTTTTGGTGAATTTTGAGTTAATTTGATTGGGTAATGCCCAATTGGCCTATTTTGATGTGATTCTATTAATTTTTATCAGATTCTACACTTGTGGAGGCCGACATTCACGGCAAGAGGGTTATTTCTTAGCGGTTTTGTACCGGAATTGAAGTAAGTGGCTTGTCTAACTTCGTGTGGGGGACTTTCACCCCTAGGATATTATGTGATACTTTAAATGCCTTGTACGCGAGGTGACGGGCGTGTACATGCGCTGGTTGTTGAACACATACTTTACTCAAAATGTTCAATGAGTGATATTCCTGTTTTTAGTTGTTAAATTCGATATTCCTACTCGGTAGTAGTTAGGAAAGCATGATTAGATAGAATCTAACTGTCTAGTTGCTTAATTGACTTACTTGAGTTTTCTTGGTAATCGCTGGCGCTGTTCATCGGCGAAGTTATCGTTGAGCATATTATACTTCTCTCTGTGTATTCCTTTACTTGCTGTGGTTATGGACTACGGGTTCAATTCCCGAGATCCTGAGATTATTGAAATACGGACTACGGGTTCAATTCCCGAGATCCTGAGATTATTGAAATATGGACTACGGGTTCAATTCCCGAGATCCTGAGATTATTGAAATATGGACTACGGGTTCAATTCCCGAGATCCCGAGATTATTGAAATATGGACTACGGGTTCAATTCCCGAGATCAAGAGATTATTGAAAATATGGACTACAGGTTCAATTCCCGAGATCCTGAGATTATTGAAATGTGGACTACGGGTTCGATTCCCGAGATCCCGAGATTATTGAAATGTGGACTACGGGTTCGATTCCCGAGATCCCGAGATTATTGAAATGTGGACTACGGGTTCGATTCCCGAGATCCTGACTTATTGGTAGGGACTGCGGGTTCGATTCCCGGAGATCCCGAGTTATTGAGATATTATTGAGACATGGGCTGCGGGTTCGATTCCCGGAGACCCAGAGGTACTGAGAATGGGACTGTGGGTTCAATTCCCACGGATCCTGGATTTGTTTATTTGAGTTGGTTATTTGTTGTTAGCTTAATTGTAGACAGTTTCAGTAATCATCATAATGTTGTTATTTCGGAAATTATTATCATTTAAACTGTTTATTTTGTTATCATCATTATATTATTGTTTTCTCAGTAGGGCCCTGACCTACCTCGTCACTACTCCATCGAGGTTAGGCTTGGCACTTACCGAGTACCGCCGTGGTGTACTCATGCTACTCTTCTGCACACTTTTGTTGTGCAGATCCAGGTACATCAGAGCAGGCTCGTGCTAGGTGATTTCCGCAGCTTTTCCGGAGACCTCGAGGTATGATCTGCTACGTCCGCAGATCCGGAGGCTTTCCTTCTATTCTAGTAGTACTAGTTGACATTTTTCTTCATTTCGTTGTTAGATACTCTTTACACATTGAGCCACAGTTGTATTTTCTCTTTTAGTCTGTGTTACCGTGGGGTTCCGGATCTTGGTAGTGTTTTATTCATTGTGTGAATGGATGTATGTGCCAAGCGGCACGGATTACATATCTTTTATGCTATTTTTCCGCTGTTTCTTATTTAAGTATTTATAACTTGTATATTCCGCAACGTGTTAGGCTTACCTAGTCGTGGGGATTGGGTGCCATCACGACATGTTCACAATTGGTGAACTAGGGTCGTGACAGTCATGTACTTCCAGCTCACCATTTTCATGAAGTAAACAGTCAAGGTCATCAATGACATTTGGAAGTACAGCAGGTAAATCCTCATCTTCTTGGTACGGGTTATTAGGAGAATCAATATGGCTTCTAGCTTTTATTTTGCACACTGCCCACCACTCAGCCCTATCTTTTTTTCTACTGGGATATTCTACAAAATATACTTGTTGTGCTTGTTCAGCCAACACAAAAGGTTCATAGGCATAGCTCGAGAAACTTTTCTTATGATTGATATCGATTAGACCATATTGATTATGGACTTTCAACCCTCGGCCCATTGTTGGATCAAACCAATCACATTTGAACAATATGAGAGTAGTTCTTTTCTTTGTCGAATTAGAATACTCTAGTTGTATCACCTCAACGAGCAATCCATAGTAGTCACTTTCATAGTCACTCCAACTTGTTCCTTTGATGCACACACCACTATTCATAGTTGTTTTGTTAGAGCCGTATGTAAGAGTGTCGAACTTATAGCCATTCGTAAAATACTGAGGCCATGTTTGCACCCACCTATAAGGACCAAAAACTAAGTCTTTCAATCGCTCATCAATTATGTCATTAGCTGCATTAAGAAACTATTAATAAAACAATCAATCAATAGTAT
The DNA here is from genome assembly GCA_032618575.1 of Nicotiana noctiflora. NCBI lineage: Eukaryota > Viridiplantae > Streptophyta > Magnoliopsida > Solanales > Solanaceae > Nicotiana > Nicotiana noctiflora. The sequence continues at coordinate 123,386 of JASVEL010012616.1, forward strand.
ATTTTTTAAAATATAAATTTTAAGACAAGACAAATAAAGACTACGAATTCTTTTATTTAATTGTAATTTACTCACATAAACTTCAAACCACTTGGCAAATTTACTATTTGTCTCTTTCTCAATTTGCTCGAGACTAATATTTTCCGAATCCCTTCTTAATTCAGCTTCAAAAATACTACAGGAGTAATAACGTTTTAGTTATGCTAGCCGTTTCATGCAATATATATATATATATATATATATATATATATATATATATATATATATATATATATATATATATATATATATATGCACTATATAGGTAAAAAAAAATTAACTTACTGGACGAATTGTTGAACCTCCTCACAATTTAACAGAACATATAAACGTGCCGCATCCCACTCAGCATTAGTTAGATAGCGACCATCTTTCCCCCCACTTGTACGTCCTCGATGCAAAAAGATGGACAAACAACCATCGGGTGCATCAACTTCATCTCCATCATCATTTCAAATAACTTTGTTTAGCCTAGTTTGCACGTTAGGCTGGAAGTAATAGGAACTGAATGTTGAAATTTCTTGAATGATATAAGCTTCACATATTGATCCCTCGACACGAGCTCTATTTTTCGCCTTCTTTTTGTAATTGTGTAGCTCCCTATAATTAAAATATAGTTTAGTGTATTTTTAAGTAAATAAATTAATTATCTAATCAAAAATTAAGTTTAAAATTTTACCGCTCAAAAGGATACATCCGCCGAAATTGAACTGGACCACCAACTATTGCTTCGTATGCTAAATGAATTGGCAGATGTTCCATGGGATCAAAGAAACCAGGAGGAAATATTTTCTCCATCTTGCAAATTGTAATCTTTATGCTTTCTTCAAGTTTTTGTAAATCTTCTACTTTTAAAACAGTTGCACATAAACCTTTAAAAAATAAGCTGATCTCTGTTAATGCATTCCAAATTGGCTCTGGCAAAAAATCTCGAAATGCAATTGGTAGCAACCTTTCTAGAAATACATGGCAATCATGGCTCTTCATCCTTGATAATTTATAATCTTCCATGTCTACACATCTAGACAAATTCGAGGCATAACCATCTCGAAACGTCAAACTTTTCACCCATTCACATATTAACTTTCTTTGTTCTTTTATAGAGTATGCTGCCTTTGGCTTCAAAAGTTTCCCTTGATGCTCCTTCAATTCAAGCTCTGGACGATTGCAATAAGTCTGCACATCCATTCTAGCTTTTAAATTGTCCTTCGTCTTATCTTTTACATCCATTACCGTGTTAAATATATTATCAAATATGTTTTTCTCGATATGCATCACATCGAGATTATGTCGAAGAATATTAGTGTGCCAATATGGCAATTCCCAGAAAATACTTTGTTTTGTCCAATTATGTTGATCCCCAAATCCTGGCAACTTATCTGAGGTGCAATTATCGAAAATCTTTGGCAAGTCACGCACGTTGTTCCAAACTTCTTCACTGGACAACCTAGGAGGAGGTGCAGAGTGCTCAACTCTTCCTTTTAAAAATGATTTTTTATCCCTATGAAATGAATGACCTATTGGAAAAAATTTACGATGCCAATCAAAGAATGAAGCCTTTCTTCCATCTTTTAAATGAAATGCCTTACTTTTCCCCATACAACAAGGGCATGCCAAATGACCGTGGGTGCTCCAGCCAAACAACATTCCATAAGCTGGAAAGTCATTGATAGTCGACATAAGTGCAGCTCGCATTTGAAAATTTTGTTTCTTGTAAGAGTCATAAGTCTCAGCCCCTTCAACCAATAATTGCTTCAATTCATCAATGAGAGGTTGCAAGAATAAGTCTATATTCTTCCCTGGGATTTTTGGACCATGAATGAGAAGACTTAAGAACATATACTGGCTATGGGTGGAAGATTGTATGGTGTGATGATTACTGGCCAACAAGAATAAGGATGGGACATCTGCCCATATGGACTAAACCCATCAGCTGCAAGTCCAAGCCTAATATTTCGAGGCTCAATTGCAAATTCAGGATGGCACTGATCAAACATTTTCCATGCCTCTCCATCACTTGGATGACTCTTTACCCCAGGTTCTCGACGAGATTTCTAGTGCCATATCATATGTCCAGCAGTCTTTGTTGACATATATAACCTTTGTAATCTCGGAGTTATAGGAAAGTACCGTAGTACTTTATATGGAACATCCTTTTGCCTTCTACTGCCTCCTCTCTTAGGCTTATAACGAGGGTGACCACACTTTGGACAATTTATTTTGTCTTTGTTATCCTTGTAATATAGGATACAACCCATCTCGCATACATCTATCTTTTCATATCCTAGCCCAAGTTTGGCAACCATTTGTTTAGTTTTATAATAATCATTGGGTAACTTAGCATCTTCAGGTAAGATCTCCTTCAGAAATAGCAAAATTTGGTTATAGCAATTGTCACTCATGTTAAACTCGGATTAAATGTTCAGTAGCCTACACACCGCTGACAGCGTAGAATGATTAATACACCCGTTAAACAATGGATCTTCTGAAGCTTTTAGCATATCAAAAAAATCCTGAGCATTTCGATTAGGAGGTTGTTCTTCTTCACCATCCAAATCAAATCCACCACTTTCAAAGTTGAAACTAGGACCAATTGCATCCAAGACCATAGTGCGGTATGGATTTACTGTTGTCCTATTAGGACCTATTTCACTTGATTGAGGCCTAGAAATTGGTATAAAAGGCTCCCCATGTGATTCCCATAGATAGTAGTTAGGCATGAAACCATTCCTATACAGATGTGCTTTAACATCATGAGGTTCAAGAAACCCACTAATATTTTTACATCTTGAACATGGACACCTTATTCTTCCATTAGAAACAAAGTCATGTTGCATTAATGCAAACTCTACAAATTCGTGCACACCTTCTAGGAACTCAGTAGTTACTCCTTTCCGACTTGGCGCTAGTCTATTATACATCCAGATACGATCAGCTCTAAAGGAACTCATGTTTCCTATCTAGCAAACAATGACAAAACACTATTTTTAGTAATAATATATTAGTTAGTTAATACTCAAAATAAATGGGTAAAAATTTATCCGCACCGGGTGTGTAGACTAATAAATATTTGACAAATGGCAATTTATTTAACTATAATTATTAGTGAATAACTATAGTTAATTATCGTCTATTTTATAATTTTAACTAACAATACAAAATTATTAACATCCAACGACAACTAAAATGAGTTTGTTAGTCTAAAATCAAGTCCCACGGTTTCTTTTAGAAATACTAGCAGTCCAATCAATCTGCATATAGGTAAAAGAATCAATTTGATATTTAGCACATAAACTAATTGCTATCTTTGTCGCGCGGACTCTCCAAAATATTTTCGTACTCGTGTCGGATTCTCCAAAAACTATACAACTTTTGGAGGATCTGACACCCACCCAGCAATATGTTTGAAGAATCTGAGCAACATAGCTTGTCGTAATTGTTTTCAAAAACTCTCGGATAGGGCCTCAAATAATTTAGTTTCCTTTTGGAGATCAAGTAGAAATCCATGTTGCTCGGACTCTCATAAAATGTGGTAGGGTGTGTGTCAGATTCTTCAAAAATGCACTTTTAGAAGATCCGACATAGGTGCGGCTGCATTTTGGAGGGTCTACACAACATAGGTAGAAATAGATTAGTAGTCTGCTCAAAGGAAGTAATAGCAGTAGTTTCTTATCAATTCACCTTTTTTCCATACTTCTTTTGCTGCTATCGATTGGCAAAATGATACAAATAGAATGTGATCACCACTCATTCAGAAGAGAAACAGTTGGAGCGACCAGTTTGAAAATACTAAAATAGCCATTTTGGCCATTGTTTTTGTTGCTTACATGTATATTTCTATAAAGCACGAAGCATTTAAGTACTAAGAATTAACATTCAACATAACTTAAGTACTTGAACAAAAAAAAACATCAAGTCAATGACCAAGCATCGTCTACCAAGAATCATAAGCCAAGTAATGATGCAAAAATTTACCTAGTCTAAAAATGAAGAGTTTTTCTTCAAGCAAAACTTTAGAAATGGCTTAATTCACAGGACCTGCATAGAAAAATCAGTAATAAATACCTTTCAAGCAACTATGAAGAAATGTTGAAGAAGGCCAGAGCAGTGAGCAGATTAGATAGACTCCTCTTATCCAAGTAATTGTAGCATATACATCAATATAGAAGCATAAGAACAGAGCAGTTGAGAAACTTTGTGAAGCATAATCCAGTAAAGAAATGAAAATGGGAGACACATCAAAGCAATAGGAAGAACTTATCTCAACATTTCTTTGCATCTTAGAGTTAATGACAAACTCAAAGACAAAATAGTGCAGGACCTATAAATATCTAGATTCAAAATTGCAAAAAATACAGCGACACGCATAAATAATCAACTTCAAGGAATCATTCTATATCCCAATAGACATATTAGCTGAGGTAAAAACATCATTTAACTTAAGAAATCTCAACATCCATTCAATCATATAGTATCTCCTGGGAATGTCATCCCATTTAGAGTGCCAAATGCAGAAAACAAGCGCAAAGAGGCAACTGATCAAGACGAGACATATCAAACCACTATGTTCACACTGACAATCTTAGAGGAATTCACACTTGATACCAATGCCAACCTTCACTATCTAGTCTGTTCAACCAGAATAACCTTCTTCAACTTTTTTATTTGCATAGTTAAGTCAAATATAGGAAGCACCCACAACGACTGTACACTCCCAATTTCTGCTGTAAACATGCCAGGACATGCATTGATCTAGGATTAGCATGTTTCCACATACATTAAACTAGAGCACGTGAAAGAAAGTCCGTCAGTCGGTATAAAAGGAAAGCAGAATAAGCCTTTATTCAAACTATTTTTCTTCATCTATTTTTGGCTATAGAAATAGAGACGAAATATTTTAGATGCATCATTCACTTTTACAGTTGTATCTAGCAGTAGAGCTAAAAAACCCCGAGTGGAGTATTCCTTATAGTCTCAAGTTAGAGACTCGACAGCTAAAGTCACCAATGATTGAAACCCTAGAACAATTAACAAAGTTTCTGGAAAAAAAGGGGGGCAAGTACCCAAACCTTAGTAATAGACTTCTGGGAAGCTAATGAAGTAACTGTCTGTTTAACCTTAGCATAAAACTAGATGTAGGAACACAAATCGTTGGGTGAATTGCCCTCACTTAATTCCATAGTTAACATAAAATTAAACAATGACAAGTGTTTCTGGTGCGAGAAAGGTACTGATGAACACTCACAATCTTTCACATATTTGGATTCATTGAGTTTTGATGATATTTTGTTAATTGGTATCTTGCTAATTGATAAAATTAAATTAAAAATGATAATTACAGAACAAATTAAATACTTACAACAGACCTCTTTGCACAAATCTTTTAGCTATAAGAGAAATTCATACCTTCACTGAAGCTTACAAGCAATAGCAATATTTGACTGAATTATTGAATTCTTCCTTGACTTAATTGGAATAGCAATAGCGATTATGAGTTCTTAAAAGCAATAGCAATAGCGATTTCTGACTTCTTCCTTGACTTAATTGGAAGACGAGAGTTGAGGATTTTTAAAGATGAAGAGACGTGCAAGAGTGCATGGGTTTTTAGCGAATATTAAGGAATTGAGATACAGGGAGCTAGCGGCTGCTTAAACGCGGATGCTTTATTTTAGGGATTTCAACCAACAATCCTACAAAAATAAGACTACTAAGGGTTTTAATTATTAAGCCAATTTTTACAAATTTTAGAAAATAATTGGTATTTCAACCAAAAGTCCAAATACCATAATTAAACTTTTATTATAATAATAATAATTATTATTTGATAGAGACTAGCTTGGATTCATTGCTAGCTAAACAACCAAAATTGGCAAAAAAAAGATTAGCGCCATATTTAACTTCCCGCTAAAACAAAATATTTGTAGCTAGGGATTAGCCACAGAATGTAGTCCTAGCTAAAAGACAATTCTTTCACAAAATTTTTAGCGCCAAAATGGAATTTCCTCTAATATTTGGCTATAGATTAGATACGGATAATTTAGCTATAAATTTGGCTAGGAAAAATCTGTAGCTATCATTTAGCAAGGAATAGTCCCTAGATGATTCCTAGCTATTTTGTGACTATATTTTTAATCGAAAATTTTCGCTTGGAAATAGGACTTTTGTAGCTACATCCCTAGATAAATGCTTATATTAGCTAGGGAACTGAAGTCCAATGCTAATTTCCCATGCTAATTGCCTGTTCTCTTGTAGTGTCAGATGAAGAAGCATTTTTAGTATCCAAGTCTTCGCGCTTGAAAGAGGGCAAAGGATTGGAGCCTTTAATAATCCAACCAAGTGCATAAAAAGATAACCCAGCTAATATAGCAATACCCCAAGCGTGAGAATACCATTTGTTGTACTGCCTAATAGCGAACCTCCATTGCCCCCTCAGCGTTGCAGGGTCCGGATTGGAACGGTCTGGTGGGTTTGGGTAGTTGTGGCCACTGGAAAATCCGCCGTTAGATGATCCGCCAGAGATTTTAGGTGGATTTGTTGACGGTGATTGAGGGAAGTGGTTTGTGGGCTTAGGATTTTGATGCTCTGTCATAGTGACGTTGAAGTTGAAGGAAGCGGAGTGCTGGTGGTCGTGAGGGAGAGAGTCTCCGCTGGTGGTCGTGAGGGAGAGAGTGGTAGCCATGGATGCAAGGTGAGGAAGAAAGAAGAAGAAGAGAGAATAGTGTAGTGGAGGCTTTTGTGTTATGTGTGTTTTAGGTTTAGGGTTAGTTTGAATAGTGTATAGTAATTAGTATATGGGTTATGGGTTTGGGTCATGGGTTATGGGTCATGGGTTTGGGTTATGTGGTTTTGGGTTGGGTAGAATAGGTTTGAGCGTAAGTTTAAAATTTGAGAAGAGCCCCAATTCCGGATTTGTCTTCTCTATTTTTTAAATTTTTTTATTTTTATTTATTATGAAATAAAAAATGTTAAGATTAAATTATAAAACCCAAAATTATCTCAAAAACACTAATTAACTCATAATAACAATTATCACACAAAATTAGACGTTAATTAAAAGAAAATCGCACAAATTGGACATTAAATGCTAAAAATGCAAAAATACATATTTTTGTGATTTTATATTTTTTGCAAAATAAACTTAATTATTCCTAATTATAAACTTGAATTTTATATACAAATGCAATATATTTTTATGTTTTTTTATTATTTTTTTAAACAAATAAATAGGCACAGATAAATGCAAATATTACAAGAAGAATAAAATTCACAACAATTGCAAGCACACAAAAATGGTTTTATTTTGAATTTTTGGAGTATTTCTCTTATAAGGCAAAAATCACGTGCTCACAGCTGCCGCTCTTTGCGCGTAAACACGAAGTGTTTTTCGTGCAAAGACAAGTGAGCGGATACGAGCGATGTTTTGCCCGTTTGAGTACTCCGTGAGAAGCATTTTTTTTTCAAACTTTTTGACCGAACCTTTGCTTCAAAAGGTTTCCTACATATTCCTAGCTAAAAGGGAATCAGGTCAATGTAGTTCGGGAAGTTTTGGTAGCTGGGACTACCATGGAACTGCGACTTTTGCTGTTACTGTTGTTGCTGTTGCGGCTACTACTTGCTGACCTCCTTATTACACCATGCTGAAACAAAATAAGAAGCTAGAATAAATTATGGTCTATGAACTGTAAACTCTTATCTATATCTTCAATTTGTTCTTCTGTTGGGGATATTGCTTCCTTGATTTAAAGCTTATTATGCAAGGGGTTCTTGTTTGTAACCCTTGGTATTTATTGAATTCTGCTTCGATCTTGAAATGTATTCCTCTGTTTTGTAGGCGGGCTCCTGATTGTGATAACTTGCAATTAATACCTCCGTTCTATAGGCAGGCTCCTGATCTCTTCAACTGAAAGTAACACCTCCGTTTTACAGGCGGGCTCGTGATCCTCTTCAACTGAAAATAACACCTCTGTTCTACAGGCGGGCGCCTAATCTTTTTAAACTTAAAATAACAACCTACATTCTACAGGCGGGCTCCTGATCTTCTTCAACTGAAAGTAACACCTCCGTTCTACAGGCGGGCTCCTGTTCTTCTTAAACTTTATGTAACGACCCGACCGGTCGTCTTAGAAAATTACGCCCCAATCCCTAATTTAACTGTTCCCTCTAAGTTCATTTCTGCTATTGTGGTTTGCCGGGAGAGTCGGTTCTGAAATTTGGAATATTTTGGGACACTTAGTCCCTGAATGGGAGCTTTAAAGCTAGAAAATGGTCCGTAGCCGGAACAGTGTTAAGACGATCTCGGAACGGAAATCCGATGGTTCCATTAGCTTCGTTAGGTGATTTCGGGGTTGGGAGCGCGTTCGGAATGTATTTTGGAGGTCCGTAGCTCAATTAGGCTTGAAATGCCGAAGGTTGAAATTTTGGCGAATCCGAACGATAGGTGAGATTTTGATCCGGGGGTCGGAATGGAATTCCGACAATTTCTGTAGCTTCGTTATGTGAATTTGGATATGTCCGCAAATTTTCAGGTCATTCGGAAGTCGTTTGGTCGGGTTTTAGATCGAATGTGTAATTCAGAGAGTTTTAAGAAATTTAGGCTTGAATTCGATGTGAATTATGGGTTTTGATGTTGTTAGGCGTGTTTTTATGATTGGAATAAGTTCGTATCATGTTTTGGAGTATGTTGGTGGTTTTCGTTGGGGACCCGGGGGGCCTCGGAGTGTTTTCGGATGGGTAAATGGAAGGAAAACATGGAAAGTTGCAGGTTGGGCCTTCTGTTCTGTCGTTTTCGCCCCTGCGGAAATGGGACCGCAGAGGCGAGTCCGCAGGAGCGAAACTTGGGGCGCAGGAGCACCTGGGTTCACAGAGGCGGATCCTCTTCCACTAAGGTGGAGTCGCGGGTGCGGAAGACTCGTCGCAGAAGCGACCTTGGGTCGAGGAGTGAGAATCCGCAGGAGCGGAGGGAAATTCGCTTAAGCGAGTGCGCAGAAGCGGACTATTTCTCGCAGAAGCGGAAATTCTCGCAGGAGCGGTTATCCAATCGTGGAAGCGGACGCGCGAAAGCGGTCCTTTTCTCGCAGAAGCGGGATTGGCTAGTTAGGCCTGGGATCGCAGAAGCGACCAGTTGGTCGCAGATACGGGCTCGCAGGAGCGGAATTTTGTCCGCAGAAGCGGAAATCGCAGAGAGTTAATTATATCAGAAGTTAGAAATTTCAGAAACATTTCCAAACATTGAGGGCTCGGTTAAGGGGCGATTTGGGCGATTTTGAAGGGAGATTCAAGGGATTTCTTCAGGTAATCAACTATGGACTCAAATTATGATTAGTATTGGTAATATTATGCAATTATACCATGAAAATGGAGGAATTGGGGTAATTTATGGAGGATTTAGCCCTAGGCTTGAACTTTAGAAAATCAAGGTTTTGAATGTGCAAATGGAGTCCGAATTTGGTAAATCTTATATGCTTAGACTCGTATTGAGATAAGGAACCCGAATATAAAATTTTCGTGATTTTTCGATAAGCGTACCGAAAGTCGGGTTTTGGCAACTTGTGGGTTTTGGCGTATTTTGAGTTGTTTTGATTGGGTAATGCCCAATTAGCCTATTTTGATATGATTCTATTGATTTTTATCAGATTTTACACTCGTGGAGGCCGACATTCGCGGCAAGAGAGTTGTTTCATAGCGGTTTTGTACCGGAGTCGAGGTAAGTGGCTTGTCTAACCTCGTGTGGGGGAATTTTCACCCCTAGGATATTATGTGATAGTTTAAATGCCTTGTACGCGAGGTGACGGGCATGTACATGCGCTGGTTGTTGAACACGTACTTTATTTAAAATGTTCGATGAGCGATATTCCTGTTTTTGGCTGTTAACTTGATATTTTTATCCGGTAGTGGTTAGAAAAGCATGATTAGGTAGCACTTAACTGTTTAGTTGCCTAATTGCCTTATTTGAACTCCTTGATAATTATTGGCACTATTTTCGGTGAAGTTATAGTTAAGCATAATTATTCTCTTTGTGGATTCCTTTATTGGTTGTGCTTGTGGACTGCGGGTTCGATTCCCGGAGACCCAGGGCTGTGGGTTCGATTCCCAGAGACCCGGCGTGATATTGGTAGGGACTACGAGTTCGATTCCCGAGATCCTGAGTTATTGGTAGGGACTACGGGTTCGATTCCCGAGATCCTGAGTTATTGGTAGGGACTACGGGTTCGATTCCCGAGATCCCGAGTTATTGGTAGGGACTGCGGGTTCGATTCCCGGAGATCCTGAGTTATTGATTATTTATTGAGACATGGGCTGCGGGTTCGATTCCCGGAGACCCAGAGGTACTGTCAAGGGGACTGTGGGTTCGATTCCCATAGGTCCTGGACTTGTTTTATTGAGTTGGTTATTTGTTGTTAGTTTAAATTGTAGACGATTGCAGTAATCATCTTATTGTTATTTCGGAAATTATTATTAAATGTTCATAAACTGGTATATTCCGCAACGTGTTAGGCTTACCTAGTCGTGGGGACTGGGTGCCATCACGACATGTTCACGATTGGTGAACTAGGGTCGTGACACTTTAAAATAACACCTCCGTTCTACAGGCGGGCTCCTGATCTTCTCAATTTGAAATAACAACCTCCATTCTACAGGCGGGCTCCTGACTTCTTCAATTTGAAATAACAACCTCCATTCTACAGGCGGGCTCCTGACTTCTTCAACTTAAAATAATAACCTCCATTCTATAGGTGGGCTCCTAACTTCTTCAATTTGAAATAACAACCTCCATTCTACTGGTGGGCTCCTGAATTCTTCAATTTGAAATAACAACCTCCATTCTACAGGCAGGCTCCTGACTTCTTCAACTTAAAATAACAACCTCCATTCTACATGCGAGCTCCTGACTTCTTCAATTTGAAATAACAACCTCCGTTCTACAGGCGGGCTCCTAATTTCTTCAATTTGAAATAACAACCTCCGTTCTACAGGCAGGCTCCTAACTTCTTCAATTTGAAATAACAACCTCCATTCTAAAGGCGGACTCCTGACTTCTTCAATTTGAAATAACAACCTCCATTCTACAGGCGGGCTCCTGATTTCTTCAACTCAAAAATAACAACCTCCATTACACAGGTGGGCTCCTGATTTCTTCAACTTAAAATAACAACCTCCATTACACAGGTGGGCTCCTGATTTCTTCAACTTAAAATAACAACCTCCGTTCTACAGGCGGGATCCTGACTTCTTCAAATTAAAAATCTGTTGAATTGATTTCCTTGTTTTCTTTGACAAAATTTTCGACAATGGCGAAAATTTTCTGCCCCAGTTTTGGTAATATTCCTTGTGGCATGTCTTTCTTCTATCATCGACATTTTCCTTTCACATGCTTCAAATCAAAGAGAGATTGTTAGTTTAAAATGCGATGAATAGCCGTGCCACTCCTGCCGGGGATGGCTTTTCCTTCTTCCTGTTCTAAGTTCCCGAAACTTGTCGGGGATGATGTTATTTGCTGGGAATGATATTTCTGCTGGGGGATGGTTTTTCCATTTATCCCTTCCCTTTTCTGTGTTTCAAAACTTGCTGGTGAAACTCAAATATCACTTTCTTCAAAAGGTTTCATTTTCCTTCAATACAGCTGGAGATAGAAATGTTATCAGTTGGGGATGCATTTTCCCTTTTCCTTCCCCGCTTGGTGTTGTCCGATCATCTTGGGACTCGGTTGATGATCTGTCGGAGTTATTCGCGTATCTTGAAAATCCGCTGGAGATTCTTTTGGAACTTGGTCCGTGATTTTCTCGACCACATCTTTCAGGTCTTCTCCATTTCCTGACACTCCTGACCAATTTGGTCTGTCCTACCCTCGTTTTGCTTCGCACCAATTCGGCAACTGATAGTAAGCTCCGAAAAGTCTTTCTCAAAATAAAGTTGGACAAAAATCTTTAAACAAAGAAAATGAAAGGATAGAAAAAAAAGAAGGAAGCTTTCTGAATGAATGTTGAGAAAATACAAAAAAGGAATTTATCTGAATGGTATAACCGGTCCCAACGATCACGTCGTGCATTCCGGATTAATCAACCCAGTCTATTTGTATCAATCAATTCTTTCTGATGGCCTTATTTGCTTAGGATGAAGAGGTGCACGACTCTTTGTCAAATGCGGGTCTTTTCCGCCACTCTATCTTGTCGCCTCATAGAGCCCTTCTAGGGGTTTTCACTAATGAGACTCTCTCCTTTCTCTCAACTCCCGTCACCTTATGGTGCCTGTGAAGGTTTTCACCGATAAGACTCTCTCATTTTTATTTCTTCTCAGCTTTTGTCGCCTTATGCTCCCTGCGAAGGTTTTCACCGATAAGACTCTCTCATTTTATTTTTTCTTTGCTGGAGATTGGAACGGCACCGATAATATTCTCTTCACTGGGATTCTTTTGGATATCAATTCCTTCAACTTATTCCCTTTTTGTTGGGGATCAACGTGTTACTCTTGGTCTTTACTTGCCTGACTGGGCATTTCCCGGATACTGAGCGGGAGGTCTTTTTCGGACATCTCATATGGGTTTTTTGCGTGGGTCTTAAAAAGAAGAGAGTATCAAAAATTCAAAATAACTCGGAATGGGTGAAATATTACCACTCTCGGAATCAAAACTCTTTTCATAAAAACAACATAACTTCTGCCTCAGTTTCTTGTTTAGGGAAGGATTAACTTTTATTTACACTATGACCGAGCCGTGAGGCGCCTACGTATCCTCTTTGAGGAATCAAGTCAAACGTAGTTCACTTGACTTAATTAGATCTTCCGTGACTTTCTTTTATGTATTTATTTTTTCTTTTCTTTTCTCTTTCCGTTATTGATTCCAAGAGAGGGATATGAAAGAATAATTAGGGCTCAAAAGGGGAAAGCAAAGGTTAAATTGTTTGGATAGAAGAAAGAATTGCCTCCGTCATTTCATTATCCGACAAACACCAAGTACAAGCAAATAAATGAAAGAAAGATTATAATTAAAGAAATTACATGTAATATCTCTTGACCGCATCAGAATTGATAGCCATGTCGGTGCATCTTCCTTCAATATCGGTCAGACATAGAGCTCCAATGGATAATACTCTGGTCACAATAAGCGGCCCTTGCAATTTGGGGCGAATTTGCCCTTTGCTTCGGCTTGATGAGGCAATATTCGCTTCAGCACCTGTTGTCCCACTTCAAATTTCCTGGGACGCACCTTTTTATTATATGCTCTTGCCATTCTCTTTTGATATAATTGGCCATGACATACTGCTTCCAATCTATTTTCATCAATTAAGCTTAACTGCTCCAATCGGGTTTTGACCCACTCATCGTCGTCAATTTCAACTTCAGCGACAATTCGGAGGCATGGAATCTCAACTTCTGCTGGTATCACTGCTTCAATTTTGTACACCAACAAGTAAGGAGTTGCACCTACTGAAGTGCGGATAGTAGTGCGATAAGCCAACAATTCAAATGGTAGCTTTTCATGCCATTGCCTAGACCCTTCTACCATTTTTCTCAATATCTTCTTTATATTCTTGTTCACTGCCTCAACCGCGCCATTTGCTTTGGGACGATATGAGGTGGAATTACGGTGTGTAATCTTGAACTGTTGACATACTTCTTTCATCAAACCACTGTTAAGATTAGCACCGTTGTCCGTGATGATCATTTTTGGAATCCCAAATCTACAGATGATATGGGAATGCACAAAATCCACAACTGCCTTCTTGGTCACTAACGTGAAAGTTTTAGCTTCAACCCATTTGGTAAAATAGTCAATGGCTACTAGAATGAACCTGTGACCGTTGGAAGTTGCCGGCGCGATAGGTCCAATGACATCCATACCCCAAGCAACAAATGGCTATGGTGCTGACATTGTGTGTAATTCTATTGGCGGAGAATGAATCAGATCTCCTTGAATTTTACACTGATGGCATTTTCGTATAAAACTTATACAATCACGCTCATAGTGAGCGAATAATATCCTGCTCGAAGAATCTTCTTTGCCAATACATATCCGCTCATATGTGGCCCACAAACTCCGGCGTGCACCTTTGTCATCACTCTTGTGGCTTGACCTGCATCTATACATCTCAGCAATCCCAAATTCAGGGTTCTTTTGTACAGCACTCCTCCACTATGGAAAAATCCATTAGCCAATCGCTGAATAGCTCTCTTTTGATCTCCAGTTGCCTGCTCCGGGTATATTCCCATCCTGAGGTATTCTTTGACGTCATGAAACCATGGCTCACCATCCATTTCTTCCTCCACCATATTGCAATAAGCATGTTGATCCCGAACTTGAATATGTAACAGATCAACATGAATCTTGTCTGGGTGATGCAACATCGATGCTAGAGTAGCCAAAGCATCGGCAACCTCATTATGCTTTCTTGGGATATCTCTGAATTCTACTGACCGGAAACGCTTAGTCAGGTCATGCAAACATTGACGATATGGGATAAGTTTCAAATATCTTGTTTCCCATTCACCTTGAACCTGATGTAGTAGAAGGTCCGAGTCTCCTAAGACCAAGACGTCCCGGACATCCATGTCCACAGCTAATCGTAACCCCAAAATGCATGCTTCGTACTCAGCCATGTTATTGGTACAATTGAAGCGCAGCTGAGCCGTAACAGGATAATGATGTCCTGTTTTAGAAATAAGTATTGCTCCTATTCCAACTCCTTTTGCATTTGCAGCTCCGTCAAAGAAAAGCTTCCACCTTGGCTCCTTGGTTAGTTCTTACTCATCAATTTGCAACACTTATTCATCTGGAAAATACGTCCTTAAAGGTTCGTATTCATCATCAACAGGATTCTCAGCTAAGTGATCGGCTAGTGCTTGGGCTTTCATAGCCGTCCTCGTCACATAGATGATGTCAAATTCTGTAAATAATATTTGCCATTTTGCTAACCTTCCTGTAGGCATAGGTTTCTGGAAAATATACTTCAATGGATCCAAACGTGAAATGAGATAAGCAGTGTAGGAAGACAAATAATGCTTCAACTTCTGTGCCACCCAAGTTATGGCGCAACATGTCTTCTCAAGATGAGTATACTTAACTTCATATGCTGTGAACTTCTTACTGAGATAATAGATGGCTCATTTCTGCCAGTGATGTCATGTTTCCCCAATACGCAGCCAAACGAATTGTCCAAAACTGTTAGATAAAGAATCAGAGGCCTCCCGGGTTCAGGAGGAACTAACACATGTGGGTTTGACAAATACTCTTTTATCTTATCAAAAGCCTTTTGGCATTCTTCAGTCCATTTGACTGCAACATCCTTCTTTAACAGCCTGAAAATAGGTTCTATTGTCGATGTGAGCTGAGCAATGAATCGGCTGATGTAGTTCAATCTTCCCAAAAGACTCATTACTTCAGTTTTGTTCTTTGGTGCTGGCAATTCTTGTATGGATTTGATCTTTGATGGATCCAACTCAATACCTCGCCGACTGACAATGAATCCTAACATTTTTCCCTAGGGAACCCCAAATGCACATTTGGCTGGGTTGAGCTTAATGTCATACCTCCGAAGTCTCTGAAAAAACTTCCTCGGATCTGCTACATGGTCCTCCTGACGCCTGGATTTTATGATCACATCGTCTAGATATACCTCAATCTCTTTGTGTATCATATTATAAAACACAGTAGTCATTGCTCTCATGTATATTGCCCCAGCGTTCTTCAAACCGAACGGCATTACCCTATAGCAATAAGTCCCTCAAGGAGTGATGAAAGATGTCTTTTCTGCATCTTCTTCATCCATTAGGATCTGATGGTATCCTGCATAGCAATCCAAAAAGGATCCAATCTCACGCCCCGCGTAGTTGTCTATCAAGATATGGATGTTGGGTAGTGGGAAGTTATCTTTTGGGCTTGCCCTGTTTAGATTGCGATAATCGACATACCTAAATTTTCCCATCCTTCTTCGGCACTAGCACCACATTGGCCAACCATTTGGGATATCGAGTAACCCGGATAACCTTTGCTAGCAACTGCTTGGTTACTTCTTCTTTAATCTTTACACTCATATCCATTTTGAACTTTCTCAATTTCTGCTTGACGGGAGGACATGCAGGATCAGTGGACAATTTATGAACCACTAGATCTGTACTTAAACCTGGCATGTCAACATACGACCATGCAAAAATATCTTTAAATTCAACGAGTGTTTTCATTAGCTCTTCCCTGATACTCAGCTCAATGTGAATGTTGATTTTAGTTTCCCTAACATTATCATCATCTCCTAAGTTGATAGCTTCAGTATCGTTTAAATTAGGCTTAGGTTTTTCTTCAAAATGAGTTAATTCCCTATTTATCTCTTCAAAAGCCTCATCTTCCTCATATTCCGATTCATCCTCATAATCGATCTCGCACACAATTAATTCGGATTTTGATTGACTTCTTAGACTAGGTTGAAGATCCGTTGTGCATGCCATGTCATTTGAACCGAAAAAAGAGAACTGTTAAGAAATGAAAAGAAACAAAAATCAAAAATCAAGAAAAGAAAGGAAACTTTCGTTTTTATTGAAAATGAGGAATAATAGAGTTTCACACTACAAATAAAATCAAAACTGGATTTCAACTCTGGAATAATCCAGGAAACAAAAAGAAAATCCAGAGCCTACTACCAAGACTCCTTCCAGGTGGGAAGAGGAGTAGCCGTCCAATTGTTGGTTTTGGCCTTGGGCCCCACATACTGTATGTCCACTTTACTGGAACCTTCTCCAGCTTCGATCATGTTGACATCAGCAAACAACCTTTCAAAACTCTTATCCAGATCTCTATATGGTCCAATTGACGGTCCAAGAATCTTTGGGTTTGACATCCTCCTGAAACCTGCTTTAAGAAAAGACCGGGAGAGGAGTGGAACTGGCTTGGGAAGGACCCAGACTTTCTTCTTCATTTTTCGATATCTCTTTACATTCGCTACCGTCGGCTTGAACGCTAACCCGAATGTCTCCAAATTCTCAGACAAAGAAACGGGTTGAATGATACCTTGGAGTTTGGCCCCCAAACCTTTTCCTGGTATAAACCCACAGTTCATCATTTCTAAGGCGATCATGAAGGTTGAAGCTGAGATCGTGGGAAACGCAAGGTCCTCGCCTTCGAAAACCTTGTCTACTGAAACCCTTTCGAAGACTTGGTATACCCATAGTACCTTGTCATTCTCTGTTTCTATGAATGGCACCACGTAGTCACTCATAATGCCTGTGCCATCATCCCCGCGCATTACTATTTCCAGTCTATCCCACTCGAACTTAACTATCTGGTGCAGCGTAGAAGGTACTGCTTTGGCAGCATGAATCCAGGGTCGCCCCAATAGCAGAGTGTATGATACGGCCATATCCACCACTTGGAATTCCATGGTGAAATCGACTGGGCCAATGGTTAGTTCCAATATGATATCACCCACTGAATTAGTACTCCCTCCATCAAAACCTCTGATGCAGACGCCATTCTTACGGACTCTGTCATGATCAATCTTTAGTTTGTTCAGAGTAGCCAAAGTACAAATATTGGCACTTCAACCATTATCCACCAATACTCGGGTGACCACCGAGTCTTCTCACTTCACGATCAAATATAAGGCTTTATTATGTTCCGTACCCTCTTTTGGCAATTCATCATCAGAAAATGTCACTCGGTTGACTTCGAAGATTTTATGCACTATCTTCTCCAAGTGATTTACAGAAAGCTTTTCTGGAACATGGGCTTCATTCAGGATCTTCAACAAGGCCTGGGAATGATCACTGGAATGGATTAACAAGGATAGTAATGAAATTTGAGTTGGGGTTTTCCTCAACTGCTCCACAATAGAGTAGTCCTGGGCTTTCATCTTTTTCAAGAATTCTTCAGCTTCCTCTTCTTTTACTGGCTTTTTCACCACTGCGGGATTAGATCTCCTCAACTCTATGGGAGCAAAACACCGTCCCGATCGAGTCAAACCCTAGGCCTCACAACTAACTTCCTCCACTGACTTCCCTTTGTACATCACTATTTCCTTTTCATACTTCCAAGGCACGACCTTGCTATCAGTCACTAGCAACTGGGCTACCGGCTTTATGATGACCGGTTCCCTACAGACTCATTTCACAATCACTACTGGCGCAGACGATAGTACCAACTTTGTTGTTTTTGGTTTCTCCGTAGTGGCATATGGGCTTTTCCCCAATATTACTATTGGCTTGACATCTTCCCTCTTAGTTGGTACCTCCACCTCCACACTGGCCGATTTCTCTTTTGTACTGTCCCTGATCATCATCACTGTCTGTGATGGCTTCTTGGGTTCTCCATATCCTTGCACAATCTCGATCATACGGGTTTCATGGTGGGTTGGTAGTGGGTTTTGGTTAATGTTAGGTACCTCGGGTGCTTGAACCTCAATCTTATTAGCATTGATAAGATCTTGGATTGCATGATTCAGTTTCCAACATCTCTCAGTAGTATGTCCGGGAGCCCCCGAACAATATTCATATTTTACTGAGTGGTCCAAATTCTGAGGTAAGGGATTTGGTAATATGGGCTCAATAGGACTCAACAAACCTATCTGCTTCAATTTGTGGAATAAAGCAGTATAGGCCTCTCCTAATTCTGTGAATGTTCTCTGCCATTGAACCCTTTCGTTCCTGAAAGTTGGATTCCCCCGGAAACCTGCCCTGAGGGATTTTTGTAGGCCCTTGGTGGTGGGTAGTTGTTATAGGGAGCTGGGTAGGTATTATGTGGAGTTGGCGTGCGCCATTGTGGGCGTGATGGAGGTTGGGTGTATGCTTGTGCTTGATGGACTGAAAAATGATGTTCTTGAGATGGGTAATAAGATTGTGGAGGATAATTCGGCATGTGGGGGTAATTTGGGTGAGGGCGTCTGAATTGGTGATGGGGGGAAGGACCTATGGATCGGGACCAATTTCCAGCCTCTATCGTTGTGACATCCACTCTTTTCTTCTTTCCGAGCGCACCTCCTATGCCTGCTCTAAATAGCCTGTGTTGTCACCTTGATCGCTGAATAACTCAATATTTTGTTGGTCTTGAGACCTTCTTCTATAATGCCTCCCATTTTGACCACTTCATTGAAGGATTTTCCTACTGATGTTACCAAATGACCGAAGTAGGTTGGCTCGAGAGTTCGTAGAAAGTAATCTACCATCTCCCCCTCTCTCATAGGAGGATCAACTCTAGCCGCATGTTCTCTCCAATGAAAACCAAATTCCCGGAAGCTCTCCCCTAGTTTCTTCTCCAGCTTCAATAGTGTGAGACGATCAGGAACTATCTCCAGATTATATTGAAAGTACCCGGCGAAGGATTGCGCCAAATCATCCCAAGTATACCATCTACTTGGATCCTGCCTTGTGTACCATTCTAAGGCAGACCTGCTCAAACTCTGTCCAAAATAAGCTATCAGTAGCTCATCTTTTCTGCCCGCTCCCCTCATCTTGCTGCAAAATCCTCGCAAATGAGACATGGAATCACCGTGCCCTTCGTACAGATCAAATTTGGGCATTTTGAACCCAGCTGGCAGTTGTACGTCGGGGAAAGGGCATAAGTCTTTATAAGCCACGCTAACTTGATTCCACATTCCATGCATGTTCCTGAAGGACTGCTCCAGGCTCTTGACTTTTCGTATCATCTCATCCTGTTCTGAGCTCTTGGCCGGCTTTTCCATTGGGACCTCAAAGGGAGGAGTATAGGTGGGTGGTTCGGGTGGCCTGAACGTGGGTTCAGGGGGGTAATATTGAGTGTCGTGAACCTGAAATAACGGCTCACTTGATGATCTGTGCAATGAAGCTGGGTGAGGTGCCACAAAGACAAGGACCTTTGGTGGATGAGGATTTCGATTTAGTGGTGGAGCTGGGTGGTCATAAGCATCCCTTCCCTGGTGGTAATGATGGTCTGGGACTCTTGTTGAGGGATCGGGGGAAAGGTATTCTGGGGTAAATCCTGGTGGGAAGGTAGGAGTATTGGGTGCTTCAGGACCCTTTTGTGCTCTGGCCAGTGCCATCTGCATTTCGCTCATTTTCAACTGCATTTGCTCCATTTTTTCTGAAGCTTCTTTGAGCATCTGGCTCATTTCCTTTTCTGACTCACTGCTATGATCTGACCCAGTCATACTTTTAGGTATAGGGCCCTTCGATCTTGTCTGATATCTGTGTGATGCCAGTACAATCTAACACTAACTGATATTGAAAAGCAACAAACCTGTTAGTGTTAAAATTTTAACAGATACGGTAAAAGCACATTGGGGATGCAATGTCCTTATGCAATGAACCATTGCTATTATACTTTTGCTCAGACCGCACGCGTCATCCCGGCTTGTCATTTTCAAGGGTTTCTACGCCATTTCTCTCACTTCTTTTATTTATTTTCCCTTTTTTTTAATATAAACAGTGGTCGAATCTTATGCAGATTGCCTACGTATCATGTCCCCGCATAAATCAGACCCTAGCGTAGTTAGTGTTAAACAAAACAAAACACAAATTTCAGATCCTTTTTATTTATTGACAAAATTACAAACCAGCCATTCAATATGAAGACGACAGACTAGACAAGCAAAAGACTTGGACTAAGGGTACATTAGGGCTTTGTGTTTTGGTGCCCGTGAGGCATCATTTGACCTTTCTGTAGGCGTTGGCGCGAGTTCCCTTTGTAAGCATCTCAATTCATCCATGATTTGATGGACATAACCCATGACTGAAGTGAAGAGGTTAGGTCGGGGCATTTTCTCACATGCCAGGCACCTCATCGTGACGTAATGGCCAATCTCTTCAATTCTCCTTCCAACCCCATCTCTTTTGATAAGCATTCGCTCAATTTGTTGAGTTTTCATTCCTAGCTCTTGAGCGTTGTGGAAGAGTTGATTTTGAAGCACCTGCATCTGCTTCTCCATTTGGGCCATCATGTTATGACAATATTTCCTATCGGCCTGGAAGCTTCTTGTGTGTCAGGAATGACGTTCTTCCAGGGTGGATATTGTTTCTCTTAATGCACAAATGCTCCCTTCATAGTCCTTTTTTATATGTTGTAGCCAATTTGCTCTTGCCACTGTGCTCCTCGTCCATCTGGATCTGATCCTTGCTATCTTTGCTTCAGATATTTCCAAATTCCTTTGGAAGTCAAAGACTTGATCTTCCAACCTTTCTATCAATCTTTTATCCGATTGACTTCTTGACTGGTTTTCAGCATCCTCTATTAATTGTTGGACTTGGGCTTTTAGCATCTCATTATCTTGGGCTAGCTTGTTCCTTTTCCCTTTATCAGTATCAGATTGCAAGACATTTTTATATTTTAAATCTGAAACTTGTTGTTTCAGCCTGCCAATTTCTGCCCGATAACCTTCTTCTCTTGCCAACCAATTCCATTGTTCCCGTGCTGATTCTGCAAAATTCTGAACATGGGATTTCTTAATTGACCTCTGGTGATTAAGTTCCCTCCTATACCATGCGATGTATTCCGGCGCCACTTCGCCTTCGTCCCGATTCCGCACACATGTATCTATCTTCAGAGTTTGACATTCACTCCAGTTTTTTCGGACTACTGCTTCAGGGAACTGCCCATTGTGTCCAATTTCGATCACCTGACCGCTAAGATCCTCTTCTTTTGGGACTATTTGATACCTCCATAACTGTCTCAATACCCTATATGGCGGGCGCGTATGGCTGAATACTATTAAGGCCCATCAACAGTAGGTGTGATTTGGTGGCTGACATGTATATGATTTCATTTACGGGTAGCCACCCAAATGTCCATTCTATTCTGCTTACTGGAACTGAACACAAGAAAGTCACCCATTATGCGGCCCCTTCTGGCAAATTGAACCTATCGACCCTTGTAGGAAACTCTTCTATACAAGTCTTCCCTAATGACCCATAGCCCATGAATGAAGGACGATGACATAATTGCTCAATCATCCACATTTGGTGTAACACATTACAACCCTCAAGGAAGTCTCCTCCAGCTTTGTAAATAGTAAGGGCGTGGAAGATATCTGCTATGATCATTGGTACTAAAGTGCTGTTATCTTGCTTGAGTAGAGTGCTGACGACCCCAGCAACCTGTATAATAATTTTCCCATCTTTCCTAGGGAATATTAGCAAACCTAAAAAGGTTATCATGAAAGCGATACACCTATGCTCTTCCCATTTTGACTTGTTCTCCCCATTGCAAATTTTGCTTTCGGGATTGTTGAATCCTCCAAAATGACCATATTTGTCATATAGGAATGCCAAAGTATAGAATCCCTTTGACATATATGGGTTATGTACAATCCTGCTAATCTTTACAGTATCTAAAAACCTGTGCATAGTCACGACCCGTGGCGCAATAAGATACTGGTCCTTCATAGGAATTTTTGGACCCCCAATGTATCCTGCCAATTCTTCCAGTGTTGGCGTTAGTTCAAAGTCTGAAAAGTGAAATACGTTGTGCGCTGGATCCTAGAATGAGATCAATGCCCATATGATATCCCCTCTTGGGTGAATGTTTAATAATCCAACCAAATCTCTTAAGTGCATCTTGACTATGTCTTGTCCTGACTGGCCCAAATCGTTCCACCACATGTTCAATTCCAAAGTGACCCTGTTTATAATAGTTCCGAATGAATTTTGACTCGTGCTCATTCTGCACATTTATTAAGGTGATTTAGATGAAAGAAAACTTTTATTTGACTAAAAAAATTATTTTCTTTTTCTCAATTTGAAGAAAGGAAAAAATTGGTTTTTCCACTACAGCCTTTCAGCACTTTAAAGACGAAGATTTTAAGACTGTAAGGGTTAACCGGCCTAACAAGTTTACCGGAGGCCGTTTATGCAAAGTCAACCTTCCGGCGTTCCTTTCGGAAACATTCGGCTATTTTTGAAAACGGCATTACCGACTTATTCACGATGAAAAATAAAAATCGACATTTTTGGCTATATATATTTTTTTATTTTTTATTTTTTTATAAGAAGTTGGACCCGATGAGGGTTGTCTGCGTATCTCACATCCGGTGAGAATCAAACCCGCGTAGTTTGGTTAAACAAGCTACATTTGTAAATGGAACAGACTATTTTTATTTTATTGAAAAACTAAACCCTATTTTTTATTTTAAGACTAAATCACACAAAAAAACATGCTTTTTTTCTTTTTAATTAAAAACAAACTATTTTGAAAGTAACAAATTTCTCTTTGTTTTTTTTTTCTTTTTCTCAATATTAAAAACCCGATCAGCATGCAAGTCTGAAGCAAATAAATGCATAACAAACATGATGCAGCAGGATGGTCTTTTCATTTCAGGTTGCCTGTCCTAGACGGACCCAACCCCTGTGTTGAGTCCCCTAAGTCAGATGCAACATGATGCAAATAAGCGTTCCTATTAGGGATCCGGCATGAAGTCAAGTTATTCTAGGTTAAAAATCTAGGCATATGTTCTAGACTGTGTACCCAAGCGGACAACTCCAGTCGAGGAGGAGGCAACGTACCGGGGACCCGCGGGATCGTCCGGCTTAGTAGCCTGTCCGACCTCTTTTTATTTAAGGGTATTAACACTAACAGAATAGGGAGTCTCAACCAGTAAGCACATCCCCGGAGGTGAGAAGAGAAAGGTTTCGGCACAGTTTATATATATAGTTCAAATAATATCAAAGCGATAAAACTTATTATTTTGCACATTAAGCATAGATAATAAGAAAATATCAGATAATAAAGCCAAAATACAATAATTTATCATAAGCTCGAATTTCCAACCCTGAACTCGTGGTTCTGAGTTGCGTCCCCAGAAGAGTCGCCAGAGCTGTTACACCTCCTTTTTCCGCTAACCCGCGAGGGCGCGATGAAGTTTTTTCCAATTAAAGGACAATCGAAACGGGATTTATTTAGTTAATTCAGATTCGCCACTTGGGAGATTTATGGTGTACCAAGTCACCGGTTGAATCCCGAATCAAGGAAAAGAATGACTCTGTTTAACAGTCCGCGAACCAGAAATCCGGATAAGGAATTCTGTTAACTCGGGAGAAGGTGTTAGGCATTCCCGAGTTCCGTGGTTCTAGCACGGTCGCTCAACTATCATATTTGGCTAAATTATCTCACTTATAACATGCTTTAACTTATGTGAAAATTTTAACCTTTAACCGCTTTTAATATTATTATTCAATATTTTAATAAACAAAATTGCAACATCCTGAAAATGCATTTCAAACCACGTCACAATCAATGTACCCGTGATTATCAACACATTTCGATTCTGTTGAGATTTGGATTTGGGTCACATAAATGTGCACCCGAGTTTAGGGGGATAAAATTATTAAATACGCGCCTAAAGATGCTAACGCATTATTATTTTTTAGAAAAGCCGCGGAAATCGCTAAATGGCATGTCCCGTAATCTAAGCAATATTTATTAAACAAATATGAGGACCCCACAATTTATAACTATTTTTTGGCGAGGCACGCCTTATTTATTTTAAAAGGGCAATGCTAAAGTAACTACATTTTTCTATTAAGTTAGTTTTAAAAATTTTTAATTAATTACGAGTTAGAAATATGCAATACACTCAACTAATTTATGGTAAATATTAATGAAACGGAAATAAAAAATATTATTTTTAGATTTTTTTAATAAATAAATACGAAAATTCCTAACTTGTATTAAAAGAAATTGATTAAAACTAAATTAAGACTTGTTTTGTAATATATTAAAAACTAATAGAATTATTTAAAACTAAATTTATCTTTAAAACAAACTTAAAAATGACTACAATTTTTATTTATTTAAACTTATTTTTTTTGTACAATAGAAGATAAAATCTTAATTGATTACATACTCAAATTATGATATATTGTTTGCTATATTAAAATAACTATTTAATGGAAGTAGACATGGCTAAAATCTAAATTAGAATAAAATACAAATCGACAAATAATATTTACAAATTAAAATAATTATTTTACAATTAATTTAAACACATATTTTAATTGGCTTAAACCAATGAAATTAACTACTTACAAATAATTAAAGGAACAATAATTGTCCTTAATTACTTAAACTTATTTGAAGATATGTTAAATTTTTATATATATTTCTTACTTATACTTATTTAAGATAAAACAGTATTATTTAACTTAAATCGGACCTAAATGCCTAATTTTACACCAAATAATTAAAATTCACATTTTTATTAACCTAGCTACATATTTATAATTTTAGCCTATTAAAGACAGTATTAAAACATTAGTTACGAAATTAACCAGTTTTTACTTAACTAAAGAGATGACTTATTTCTATTTTAATTACTCAATAACTTGGATAATAATAACATGCTTATACTTATACTATTAAATAACCATATTGAATTGAATTATTAATACCACAAAAAAGAGCTTAATTATTCAAAGTGATTAAGATTGACAGAATATTAATACAGAAAATAATTTAAACACAATTAGTAGAAGAAAACAAGGAAAAAGCTAATTAAAATATCACAACTTTCTTTCTTCACATGTATTCATTTTTTTTAAACTTAAGCATAATCAGTCATGTACCTGATAGTTGAAAGAAAGCAGAATATATTATTGACCAACACAGCACAACACAGCAACAGCGGTGGAAGCAAAAATAAACGCAAAATCAGAATAAAACCCCATAACTAAGAACTGAAACTTGATAATATATTTTGTAAACTAAAAAAATATTCGTTTTTGTTTTGTTTTTTTAGTTTGTTTTTGGTTTTTAAAGAAACTATTGATAATTCTCTTAATCTATTATCTCTTGTTCCTTACTTCTAATATTTTTTCACTCTTAAATCTCTCTCAAATATTTTCTGTTCTCCTCTCTAACTTCTGATCCCCCTCCTCATATATATAAGTAAGACATCTTTCTTTAATTAAAAAAAAACATACCACTATAAATTAAAAAAGTAAAAGATTCCACTTTCTTGAACCCCACAATCCACTACTTTATTTTAATTATACAATCTCACTACACTATGTTTTGTTCTCCACTATACTTATTTTATTAATACTTTAGCTACCACTATAAAATATTTTGTGTTCTACTTTAATATAAATAATATTTAAATAACTAATGGATAAAATACTTTAATTCAAATAATTCACTACAAATCAATGACTAAAACACCCCCAAAATTATTGAAAATTATTATTCTACCTTTGTCAGCTATAACCAATTCATCTAAATCAAACAACCAAAATATAGCAATTTTAAACAATTCTTAAACAACTTTAACAACAATTCTAACAACATGATGAACAACCAAGAACAACATTATTTTTAATAACCCAAAATTCCAGATTCATCAACAATAACAAACAAATAACTTCAAATCACTTAAACTCAAATTAAATTAAACTTAACATATCAAACCAACTATTTCAATTCTGTAATTCAAATCCGAATTTAGACTTAAGCAAAATAATGAAACGAATTTAATTTACTAAACTCAATAATCAACTAAAACTTGAATTAAATCTAACAATATCACAATCTAAACTAAAAAAAATTCAAGTGATTAACTAAAGATGAAGAAATAATCAAGAACAATAAACAAACAAGTCAATAACAAAATCAAATATATATTATCTAAATCCGAATATATATATATATATATATATATATATATATATATATATATATATATACATAATATATATACCATATATACATATGAACCTAAGATACATATATATTCGTGTATATACGTGTATATATATATATATATATATATATATATATATATATATATATATATATATATGTATATATACATATATAATCATGAGACTAGATATATACATATATATAAAGAAAGAAAAAAAAAAGAAAAAGAAAAACGAATCAAAACAAATTAACGTTAATGAGTGCATGAGTGCCTTATTTGATCAAGTCAGAAGAGTGACACTACAAACCTAAAAACAAATTAACGTCATCATCTACTTCGCTTAACCTCCGCAACATCAGAAACAACATCACCAACATTATCAGATGAAGAAGCATTTTTATTATCCAAGTCTTCGCTCTTGAAAGAGGGCAAAGGATTGGAGCCTTTAATAATCCAACCAAGTGCGTAAAAAGATAACCAGCTAATATAGCAGTACCCCAAGCGTGAGAATACCATTTGCTGTACTGCCTAATAGCGAACCTCCATTGCTCCCTCAGCGTTGCAGGGTCCGGATTGGAACGGTCCGACGAGTTTGGGTAGTTGTGGCCACCGGAAAATCCATTGTTAGATGATCCGCCGGAGATTTTAGGTGGATTTTTTTACGGTGATTGAGGGAAGTGGTCTGTGGGCTTAGGGTTTTGATGCTCTGTCATAGTGACGTTGAAATTGAAGAAAGTGGAGTGCTCGTGGTCGTGAGGGAGAGAGTGGCAACCATGGATGCAAGGTGAGGAAGAAAGAAGAAGAAGAGAGAATAGTGTAGTGGAGGCTTTTGTGTTATGTGTGTTTTAGGTTTAGGGTTAGTTTGAATAGTGTATAGTAATTAGTATATGGGTTATGGGTTTGGGTCATGGGTTATGGGTCATGTGTTTGGGTTATGTGATTTTGGGTTGGGTAGAATAGGGTTGGGCCTAAGTTTAAAATTTGAGAAGAGCCCCAATTCCGGATTTGTCTTCTCTATTTTTTAAATTTTTTTATTTTTATTTATTATGAAATAAAAAATGTTAAGATTAAATTATAAAACCCAAAATTATCTCAAAAATACTAATTAACTCATAATAATAATTATCACACAAAATTAGACGTTAATTAAAAGAAAATCGCACAAATTGGACATTAAATGCTAAAAATGCAAAAATACATATTTTTGTGATTTTATATTTTTTGCAAAATAAACTTAATTATTCCTAATTATAAACTTGAATTTTATATACAAATGCAATATATTTTTATGTTTTTTTTAATTATTTATTTAAACAAATAAATAGGCATAGATAAATGCAAATATTACAAGAAGAATAAAATTCACAACAATTGCAAGCACACAAAAATTGTTTTATTTTGAATTTTTTGAGTATTTCTCATATAGGACAAAAATCACGTGCTCACAAACATGATGTCCATTGTAGTCATAACGACGAATATTTGAAAGAATATTCATGGTGTGTTTTATATGATATATAGGTAACTGGCCAATAGATAATATGATTAACAATATAGGGTAATCCATTATAATATATAAATATTATAGACGTATTGCCTTTGGGCCCTAAGATAAATGGATTAGTTACAAATGATTTCATTCGTCTATTAGTAACGTCAATTACTTAGTAATTCACAGTCATTATTATATGCCATATTCATATAATAATGAACGTATGACATTACTCCTAATGTGTAGTCATTAGGACGCATCGGCCTACGATAACCACATAAGTCCATTGGACTAATACGATTGTAGTAATAGGAACTTCCGTTTATATATCGTGGTTGTTATTTAGTAATTGACCGTCTATTAATATTATTTCATTCATATACTAGGGCCATACGCATCGGACTACGATAACCACATAAGTCCTTTGGACTAATATGATTGTAGTCATAGGAACTTTCGTTTATATATCATATTGGGAGTAATGTCAAACGTTCATACTAGGACGCATCGGCCTATAGCAACCACATAGGCCCGTTTACTAATATGATTACCTATGCATATACTAGGACGCATCGGCCTACGACAACCACATAAGTCCATTGGACTAATACGATTGTAGTCATAGGAACAACCACGATATATGAACGGTCATATGGTTACGGAAGTTCCTATGACTTATGTGGTTGTGACGACCCGGCCCGTCGTCACGGAAATTACCACCCTGTTATGTCGTAATTTTATGTTTTATGCTTTTATATCAGTGTTAGAGTCTATCGGGTGAGTTAGGAGTGATTTGGATTGAAAATGAGGCATATAGCCTTTTTGAAGGAAACTTGAATAAGGAAAGTCAACCCGGAGTTGACTATTTGGCTATAGGGCTCGGAATCTGATTCAGATGATTCGGTTAGTTCCGGGAGGTGATTTGTGACTTAGAGGAGAAATCAGAATTGAATTTGGAAGCTCGGTGTAGAAATAGGCTTGAATTGGCTAAGGTTGAATTTTGGCGAAATCCGAACGGAATGTGAGATTTTGATCCGGGGGTCGGAATGGAATTCCGACAATTCTTGCAGCTTCGCTATGTGATTTTGGATATGTCCGCAAAATTTCAGGTTATTCGGACGTCGTTTGGTCGGGTTTTTGATTGATTGTGCAATTCGGAATGTTTTAAGGAATTTAGGCTTGAATTCGATGTGAATTATGGGTTTTGATGTTGTTACACGTGTTTTGAGGATTAGAACAAGTTCAAATAAGGTATTAGGATGTGTTGGTGTGTTTGGATGAGGTCCCGGGGGCCTCGGGGTGTTTTCGGATGGTTAAACGGGAGAAAATGTAGAAAATTTGCAAGTTTGTGTTCTGGTTATGTTGTTTTCGCTCCTGCGGAAATGAGGGCACAGGAGCGAGTCCGCAGGAGAGGACAAGGGGGCCCAGGGGCGAGTGAATTCGTCGAAGAGGAATATTTTCCGCTGAAGCGGCGTCGCTGGTGCGAGCAGGTGACCGCAGAAGCGGACTTGATGAGTAAGGGGAAAGTCCGCAGAAGCGGATTCTTGACCGCATAGGCGAGTCCGCAGGAGCGGACTCTGAAGCGCAGAGGCTAACGTCACCGCAGGAGCAGTTATATTTTCGCGGAAGCGGATAAAATTCCGCTCCTACTGAAGATGGACATTGTCACACATGTAGCACGGTGCCTCAACTGCCAGCAGGTTAAGTATGAGCATCAGAAGCCCGGTGGCATATTTCAGCGCATTGATATTCCTGAGTGGAAATGGGAGAGGATCACTATGGACTTTGTTACTGGACTCCCTCGGACAGCGAGGAAGTTTGATTCTATTTGGGTGATTGTGGATAGGCTGACCAAGTCCGCTCACTTCATTCCAGTTAGTACTACCTACTCATCGGAGCGGTTGGCGGCGATCTTTATTCGAGAGATTGTCCGGTTGCATGGAGTCCCAGTGTCTATCATATCCGACAGGGGTACTCAGTTCACTTCTCAGTTTTGGAGAGCATTTCAGCGACAGAGATCAGGAGTTTTCTTGGTTTGGCGGGATATTATCGCCGGTTTGTTCAGGGATTTTCATCCATTGCTTCTTCATTGACTAAATTGACCCGGAAGGGTGCACCATTCGTGTGGTCGGATGAGTGCGAGGAGAGCTTTCAGAAGCTCAAGACAGCTTTGACCACAGCTCCAGTGTTAGTATTGCCATCAGCTTCATGTTCATATACCGTTTATTGTGATGCCTCGAGAGTGGGGATAGGTTGTGTGTTAATGCAGGAAGGAAAGGTAATTGCTTATGCTTCTCGGCAGTTGAAGCCGCATGAGAAGAACTATCATGTTCATGACTTGGAGCTAGCCGCCATTGTTCATGCATTGAAGATTTGGAGGCACTATTTGTATGGTGTGTCTTGTGAGGTGTATACCGACCATCGTAGTCTCCAGCACTTGTTCAAACAAAAAGACCTTAATTTGAGACAGCGGAGATGGCTTGAGTTGCTGAAGGATTATGACATTACTATATTATATCATCCGGGGAAGGCCAATGTGGTGGCCGATGCTTTGAGCCGGAAGGCGGTCAGTATGGGGAGCTTGGCATATATTCCAGCTGAGGAGAGGCCATTTGCTTATGATGTTCAGGTACTAGCCAATCGGCTAGTGAGGTTAGATATTTCGGAGCCCAGCGGGGTATTGGCTTGTGTTGTATCTCGGTCATCTCTATATGATCGTATTCGTGAGCGCCAGTATGATGATCCACATTTGGCTGTCCTTAGGGACAGAGTTCAGCATGATGATGCTAGAGATGTCACCATTGATAGTGACGGCGTATTGAGGATGCAGGGCCGGATATGTGTGCCCAATGTTGATGGCCTTCGTGAGTTGATTCTGGAGGAGGCCCATAGCTCGCGGTATTCTATCCATCCAGGAGCCGCGAAGATGTATCAAGATTTGAAACAACATTATTGGTGGAGAAAGATGAAGATGGACATTGTTAGACATGTAGCACGGTGCCTCAACTGTCAGCAGGTTAAGTACGAGCACCAGAGGCCCGGTGGTGTATTTCAGCGCATTGCTATTCCTGAGTGGAAATGGGAGAGGGTCACCATGGACTTTGTTACTGGACTCCCTCGGACGGCGAGGAAGTTTGATTCTGTATGGGTGATTGTGGATAGACTGACCAAGTCATCTCACTTCATTCCAGTTAGTACTACCTACTCATCGGAGCGGTTGGCAACGATCTTTATTCGAGAGATTGTTCGGTTGCATGGAGTCCCGGTGTCTATCATATCCGACAGGGGTACTCAGTTCACTTCTCAGTTTTGGAGAGCATTTCAGCGAGAGATGGGTACACGGGTTGAGTTGAGTACAACATTTCACCCCCAGATAGATGGACAGTCTGAGCGCACTATTCAGATCTTGGAGGATATGTTGCGAGCTTGTGTGATTGATTTTGGTGGTTCGTGGGATGAGTTCCTACCACTTGCCGAGTTTGCCTACAACAACAGTTATCAGTCGAGTATTCAGATGGCCCCGTATGAGGCATTGTATGGCAGGCGGTGTAGATCCCCGTGGGATGGTTTGAGCCTGGTGAGGTTAGATTGATAGGGACTGAGTTAGTCCAGGATGCTCTGGATAGAGCAAAGTTGATCCAGGAGAGGCTTCGTACAGCACAGTCTCGTCGGAAGAGTTATGCGGACCGTAGAGTTCGAGAGTTGTCTTTCATGGTTGGTGACAGAGTATTGTTGAAGATTTCACCTATGAAGGGTGTCATGAGGTTTGGGAAGAAAGGAAAGTTGAGTCCCGGGTACATTGGTCCTTTTGAGATACTTAGGAGAGTTGGAGAGGTGGCATATGAGTTGGCCTTGCCGCCCAGCTTATCCAGCGTTCATCCAGTATTCCATGTGTCTATGCTCCGGAAGTACATTGGAGATCCGTCTCATGTATTAGACTTCGGTACCATTCAGCTTGATGGTGATTTATCCTATGATGTGGAGCCTATTGCCATTTTGGGTCGTCAGGTGAGAAAATTGAGGTCCAAGGAGACTGCATCAGTTAAGGTTCAGTGGAGAGGTCGGCCCGTGGAGGAGGCCACTTGGGAGATGGAGCGGGAGATGCGGAGCAGATATCCTCACTTGTTTGAGACTTCAGGTATGTTTCTTGACCCGCTCGAGGACGAGCGTGTAAGGCCCCGTAAAAATTTTGTGCATGAAACCTAGTAGCCGTGGTGCCATGGTCCAAATAATATGTTAGGAATGCGTAGAATTCTTCGCGGCGAGCTTGCTCGCCACGGTTCGGACCCTTGGTAGTAATTTAAGTTTCAAAAATGTAAAGAATCAATTTTTCCAGAAAAGTGTCAATTTTGCGGTCAAGATGCGACCGCAGATCTGCTATGCAGACCGCATTCTTGCCGCAGAGCTTACCAGAAGGTTTCCCAAAATTATGTTGAACATGCGGTCGATATACGATCGCATAATGAATCTGCGGTGCACTTTGCGACCGCAGATCAAGAATGCGGACCGCATTTTGGTCGCATTCCTTAACAGAACTTGTGTAAAATTTGAGGTCATTCCGCGGTCACTTTGCGGACCGCATGTTGATTCTGCGATCGCAGATGCGACCGCAGAATTGACCCGGCCCAGAAATTTTATAAAATTCGACCCGACCTCTTCTTTAATATAACACCTTTCTCCTTCATTTTATCATATAATCTTACCAAAATTAGAGAGAGAAGAGAGGGGTTTTAGAGAGAGAAGTTCTTCATCTTCAAAGATCATTCCAACCATTTAGTCCAAAGGATTCTAGGGCCAAGATTCAACTTCCCCAAATCATTTCAAGGTAAAAACCCTAGCTATTTTCTCTAATTTTCAGTTTTAAAATGGGTAAAGGAAGGTTTGCATATAATAGCTTTTGAAAATGGAATTTTATACTCATGCATGATTATTGAACTTGATTTCTAGTAAAAGAAGTAAGTAGAAGTAAGAGTCTTCATGAACAAGGTTGGCAAGAGTAGGATATCTTGGGTAAGCATAAAGTAGAAAGTTAACGGAAGAAAACTCGATACCAGGTATGTATGGCTAATTTTGATTCTTGTGAAATCGCCTATATGTGTGAAATTGTTGAGTTCATGTTAATTTGACAAATTGTGTGAAATTCTTGATGTTGTTATTGGATATTCAAAATTGTTGTTGAACTATGAGTGATGTAATATGAGATTTGAGCCGAAAGATAAATGAGAGTTGAATTTGGTAAAAGAATTGTGAATAATGGTTATGATGGCGTATATGGTAACTTGTGGAAAAGAAACGAAACGCTTGAGGTGTGGTAAATTATTGAACATAACAGTATGAACATTCTCGATTTTGGAACACTTGTAACTTGGTTGTGATATTGGCTTGAGAAGTAATTGAGAACATGAACCAATGTGTAAATTGCTTATTTGAACTTGTTGTAATTGTGTGTAGTGCCTTATATGCTATTTGTGATTGTTGTGTTTGAAAACTGTACGGTGGGATCGGGTTACGCGCCGCAACATGAAGAAATAAGGTGTGGGTTGGGGTGATATGGGTGGCCGAGGTAATAAGAGTGGACGAGCCAATAAGGATGGAAAGCGATCGAAATCGCAAATGAATTTGAAACAAAATTATTGATATGAAATTGTAAAAGGAGACAGCAGGAGAGTTTGCAACCTGGGGGGGCACTGATTGCCCCTATGTTTGACTACTTGCAATTTATGTGGTTGACTGGTTGTTGTTCTATTTGTTGACCTTAAACGTGCTTGTGTTGAGGCTTATCTGAAATGAGTAAAAGGTGGGAATCATGGTTAGTTAGCTTAATTGATTTCTTGATGCAATCCATTGGCTGTTTTGTCATCGTGATCCTGGTTTAACGGCTTGAGTTTACTTGGGACAAAGTTTGTCCATACATACCAGTACAATTCAAGTTTACTGACGTCCCTTTTGCCGGGGACGCTACATTCGTGTTATTATTGTAGGTGGATCAGTAGCAGGCACGTCAGCTCATCGGCAGTAGTATCCTTCACCTTCCACTGCCCGTTTTGGTGAGCCCCTTTCTTCCTCGGGGCCTTGTGTGGTTCATGCCACTTTTGTTTAGATTTCATTTTGGTTTTGAAAGGTATAGTCGGAGCCTTGTTACCGGCAAGTATTGTATTCCCCTTTTTGTATCCTAGAGGCTCTCTAGACATGTAAACTGTGGGACTCCAGTCTTATGTATATATATTGTATTATGTCGGGCGTTGTAAAAACTGCAAACTTGTTAATGAATCACTCGTATGGTTTTATTTGTTTAATGTGAAATCATTCATGGTTAGTAAGATATTTGGTAAATGAAAAAAAATCAGCATAGGGGTAACGCGTGGGAGTGAAAGGCACCCAGGTCCGCTTGACTGGTGCAACCCGGTCAGGCGCCGGTCATGTTCCCCGATTTGGGGCGTGACAGAGCGTTTGCTTAAGAGGGGGAGAATGTGACGACCCGGCCCGTCGTCACGGCAATTTCCACCCCGTTATGTCGTAATTTCATGTTTTATGCTTTTATATCAGTGTTAGAGTCTATCGGGTGAGTTAGGAGTGATTTGGATTGAAAATGAGGCATATAGCCTTTTTGAAGGAAACTTGAATAAGGAAAGTCAACCTAGAGTTGACTATTTGGATAGAGGGCTCGGAATCTGATTCTAATGATTCGGTTAGTTCCGGGAGGTGATTTGTGACTTAGAGGAGAAATCGGAATTGAATTTGGAAGGCCGGTGTAGAAATAGGCTTGAATTGGCTAAGGTTGAATTTTGGCGAAATCCAAACGGAAGGTGAGATTTTGATCCGGGGGTCGGAATGGAATTCCAACAATTCCTGTAGCTTCGCTATGTGATTTTGGATATGTCCGCAAAATTTCAGGTCATTCGGACGTCGTTTGGTCGGGTTTTTGATTGATTGTGCAATTCGGAATGTTTTAAGGAATTTAGGCTTGAATTCGATGTGAATTATGGGTTTTGATGTTGTTAGACGTGTTTTGAGGATTGGAACAAGTTCGAATAAGGTATTAGGATGTGTTGGTGTGTTTGGATGAGGTCCCGGGGGCCTCGGGGTGTTTTCGGGTGGTTAAACGGGAGAAAATATTGAAAATTTGCAGGTTTGTGTTCTGGTTCTGTTGTTTTCGCTCCTGCGGAAATGGGGGCGCATGAGCGAGTCTGCAGGAGCAGACAAGGGGGCGCAGGGGTGAGTGAATTCGTAGAAGCAGAATATTTTCCGCTGAAGCGGCATCGCTGGTGCGAGCAGGTGACCGCAGAAGCGGACTTGATGAGTAAGGGGAAAGTGCGCAGAAGCGGATTCTTGACCGCATAGGCGAGTCCGCAGGAGCGGACTCTGGAGTGCAGAGGCGAACGTCAACGCATGAGCGGTTATATTTTCGCGGAAGCGGACGCGCGGAAGCAGTCTTATGTTCGCAGAAGCGGAATTGGCCGGCTAGGCCTTGAGTCGCAGAAGCGACCACCTGGTCGCGGATACGGAAGCGCAGGAGCGGAATTTTATCCGCAGAAGCGAAAATCGCAGTGAGTTAATTGTATCAGAAGTTGGAAAATTTCATAAACATTTCACACATTTGGGTCTCGGCTTTAGAGGTGATTTGGGCGATTTTGAAGAGAAACTCAAGGGAAATCATCAGGTAATCAACTATGGACTTAAACTATGATTAGTATTGATAATATTATGCAATCATATCATGAAAATGGAGGAATTTGGGGTAATTTATGGAGGATTTAGCCCTAGGCTTGAACTTTAGAAAATCAAGGTTTTGAATGGCAAATGGAGTCCGAATTTGGTAAATTTTATATGCCTAGACTAGTATTGAGATGAGGGTTCCGAATATGTGACTTTCGTGATTTTTCGAGAAGCGTACCGAAAGTCGGGTTTTGACAACTTTGGGAATTTTGATGTAAATTGAGTTGTATTGATTGGGTGTCGTCCCATTGGCCTAATTTGTTGTATTTCTACCGTATTTGATCAGATTCTACGCGTGCGGAGCTTGATTCTCGTGGCAAGGGCATTGCGGAGTAGTCGTCGCGCTGTATTGAGGTAAGTAATAAATGTGGGTGATGACCAGCGGGTTTGAAACCCCGGTATACCACTTTGTGACACTGTATAGCGGCGAGACACGTACTGTCTTATGAGTGCGGGGTCGATTGTGATTGGGGACTATGGTTTAGTCCGACTTATTGATAATGTGTTATGATACTAGGCTATTCTTGAGTCGTCGAACCTCCTTCTCGGATGGTTGCATACTATATTGTGATATTGGCTACTCTTGAGCCGTTGAACCCCTTTCTTGGGTGGTTGAGTATACTTGTGGGCCGTGAGCCAGTTATTGGATCCCGCGAGGATAGTTATCATTGTCTTATCATATTGACATGTTAGTTACTACCAGTCCGTAGCTATTTCTGTTATCATGCTATTTCCAATCTCTGGAACTTTGATATTACTGTTTTCAACTGAAAAATGATAAAAGATGTTTTTCAAACTACTTTCGAGCATGCGAGGCTGTATTTGCATATTAGCTGACTGGTAGTGGATCGGGCTGCGCGCCGCAGCGGCACATATGTTGGATCGGACTGCACGCCGCATTGATATTGTGCTTGGGCTGTAGGAGCCCCTCCGGAGTCTGAACCCCCACAGTGAGCAAAGGGTACCCAAATTGGATCGGGCTATGCGCCGTAGCGGTCATATCATGCATTGCATTGCATTTAGCTACATCTGCTAGTTGTTATATTGTTTTGCTGGTACTTGTTGGTACAGGTACAGTTGATATTGATTCTGTGACAGGGTATTTGATTACAGCTTTACATAGTGCTTTATTGCGGATTTCTTATTTGCGCTGTCTTACCCTTGTTTATTACCACTGAGTCTGGCAGTACTCATTTTACTCCCCTGCACCTTGTGTGCAGATCCAGGTACCTCTCAGCAGTGATCCAGTAGCTGTGCGAGGCGACATCTGTGGGATATATGAGGTAGCTGCAGAGTCCGTAGGACCCGATATTCCTTTTTACTGTCTTTGACTCTGTATTGATGTTTCTTTCTGTACTTGGTATCTTGTAATCTATTATACACTTTTATTCATTAGAGGCTCATGACTCTTGACCCTTCGGTCTATGGGAGTTGGTGTATTATGGGATTTGGTTCCCCCGTTTCCGTTATATGTATCGTTGTTGCTTCGTGATTTGATATGCTTAAATGAGATGAAGCGAGCTTCTAGCTCCGTTATTGTTATTGATTGGTCAGGCTGGCTTAGCAATGTGCTGGGCGCCATCACGACCAGATTCGGGGTCGTGACAGTGGTTGTCTATGAATATGATTCAATATGACGTATTACTCCTAAAGTGGTTGTTAGAATATAAATTGGTTATGCATAGACCTAGTTTATTTGCAATGATCATTTAATTTAGGACCCTCTTAGATAATGGGATTTAATTTAGAATTTTTAGGACCATCCTGGATAATGGGATTTAATTTAGAATTCTCAGGACCCTCCTGGATAGTGGGATCTAACTTTTAATTTCTTAAAGCTCTGTAGGTGACATGATCCGATTAACATTCACATATATGCCCGAATCCCAAACTAGGGCAGAAAAAATTTCTTTTCTTTTGTTGTAATGTCAGGCGCCCACCTAGATAACAAGGGAATACATTTCAAGTTTTGGTAATCAGGTGCCCACCTGAATAACAAGGGAATACATTTCAAGTGTCATAACAGATTGGGAGTAAAATCATATGTTCATACTAGGACGCATCGGCCTACGACAACCACATAAGTCCATTGGACTATGAATATGAATTCATTCATATACTAGGGCCATCGTATAATAATGTAGTCAATACTTATGAATTGTCACGACCCAAATCCAGTTGTGATGGCGCCCAACAATCAAGCTAGGCCAGCCAGACCAACAATTTCTGATTACATCGAATACCAGTCCCAAATGGACAACCCAAGAAGAATATATGAGTTTAAGAACTCCAATAATAATAATAATGAACAAAATACCGACACTCCCAAAGATCCGGAGTCACAAGTCTAGAGCCTCTAACAAAACCCAACAGGAATAGAGAGTACTGTATAGAAATACTCAAGTCCGAATACAAAATACAAATAACAACTGGAAAGGAGAGGAGAAGCTAGGTTCTGTGAACGTAGGCAGCTACCTCAGCAACTCGTTATGACACTGCAAACGCTGGAATTGCCTATCTACTGCTCATGAGTACCTGAGTCTGCACACAAAAGGTGTAGGGAGTAGGGGTGAGTACTAAGTACTCAGTGAGTAATAAATATATACAAGTAGCTGAAAATAAGAAATCCACAGAATACCACAATATGAAGCTACACTACAGTCCGAATCTCCTACGAACTAGCATCAACAGTACAATTCAGCTACCACAAAGTAATTTAACAAATAAAGATGCAATGCAATGCACATAACCGCTACGGCGTGTAGCCCGATCCATTTAACGTCGACGGCGCTCACTAGGGGTGTGTACAGACTCCGGAGGGTGTGACGACCCGGCCCGTCGTCACGAGAATTACCACCCCGTTATGTTGTAACTACATGTTTTATGGTTTTATATCAGTGTTAGAGTCTATCGGGTGAGTTAGGAGTGATTGGGATTGGAAATGAGGCATATAGCCTTTGTGAAGGAAACTTGAATAAAGAAAGTCAACCCGGAGTTGACTATTTGGTTAGAGGGCTCGGAATCGGATTCTGATGATTCGGTTAGTTCCGGGAGGTGATTTGTGACTTAGGGGAGCGATCGGAATTGAATTTGGAGGCCCGGTGTAGAAATAGGCTTGAATTGGCTAAGGTTGAATTTTGGCGAAATCCGAACGGTAGGTGATATTTTGATCCGGGGGTCGGAATGGAATTTTGACAGTTTCAGTAGCTCCGTTAGGTGATTTTGGATATGCCTGCAAAATTTCAGGTCATTCGGACGTCGTTTGGTCGGGTTTTTGATTGAATGTGTAATTCGGAATGTTTTAAGGAATTTAGGCTTGAATTTGATGTGAATTATGGGTTTTGGTGTTATTAGACGTGTTTTGAGGATTGGAGCAAGTTCGAATAAGGTATTAAGATGTGTTGGTGTGTTTGGATGAGGTCCGGGGGCCTCGGGGTGTTTTCGGATGGTTAAACGGAAGAAAATCATGGAAATTGCAGGTTGAAGAGTTCTGGTTCTATCATTTTCGCCCCTGCGGAAATGTGGGCGCAGAGGCGAGTCCGCAGAAGCGGACTGAGGAGCGCAGGAGCGCTAGGCATCGCAGAAGCGGAACATTTTTTCGCTGAAGCGGCATCGCTGGTGCGAGCCAGTGATCGCAGAAGCGGACGAGAAGAAAATGGGAAGGTCCGCGGAAGCGGACACTTGACCGCCTGGGCGAGTCCGCAGGAGCGGACTCTGGTGCGCAGAAGCGGATGTCTTCGCAAAAGCGGAGGTTTAATCGCGGAAGCGGACGCGCATAAGCGGTCCTTTTCTCGCAGAAGCGGAATTGGCCGGCTAGGCCTGGAATCGCTGAAGCGACCCTTTGGTCGCGGATACGGACTCGTAGGAGCGGAAATTCTTCCGCAGAAGCGAAAATCGCTATAAGTTAAGTGTATCCGAAGTTAGAAAAATTTCAGAACATTTCACACATTTGGGTCTCGGCTTTAGAGGCGATTTGGGCGATTTTGAAGAGAAATTCAAGGGAAATCATCAGGTAATCAACTATGGACTTAAACTATGATTAGTATTGATAATATTATGAAATTATATCATGAAAATGGAGGAATTTGGGGTAAATTATGGAGGATTTAGCCCTAGGCTTGAACTTTAGAAAATCAAGGTTTTGAATGGGCAAATGGAGTCCGAATTTGGTAAAATTGATATGCTTAGACTCGTATTGAGATGAGGGTTCCGAATATGTGACTTTCGTGATTTTTCGATAAGCGTACCGAAAGTCGGGTTTTGACAACTTTGGGAATTTTGATGTAAATTGAGTTGTATTGATTGGGTGTAGTCCCATTGGCCTAATTTGTTGTATTTCTACCGTATTTGATCAGATTCTACACGTGCGGAGCTTGATTCTCGTGGCAAGGGCATTACGGAATAGTCGTCGCGCTGTATTGAGGTGAGTAATAGATGTGGGTGATGACCAGCGGGTTCGAAACCCCGGTATACCACTTTGTGACGCTGTATAGCGGCGAGACACGCACACTCTTGAGAGTGCGGGGTCGATCATGAACTGGAGACTATATATTAGTCCGACCTCTTGATACTGTATTATTGGCTATTCTCGAGCCGTCGAACCTCCTTCTCGGATGGTTGCATATATATATATTGTGATAATGGCCACTCTTGAGCCGAGGAACCCCTTCTTGGGCGGTTGAGTATACATGTGGGCCGTGAGCCAGTTATTGGATCCCGCGAGGATCGTTATTATTGTCTTATCATATAGACATGCTAGTTTACTACTAGTCCGCAACTATTTTGTTATTATGCTAATTCCAATCTCTGGAACTTGATATTACTGTTTTCCAACCGAAAAATGATAAAAGAGTTTTCAAAAACTATTTTTGAGCCTCCGAGGCTGTATCTGCATATTAGCTGACTAGTAGTGGATCGGGCCTGCGCGCCGCAGCGAGATATATGTTGGATCGGACCGCACGCCGCAGGAATATCTCTATGAGATGTGCTTGGGCTGTAGGAGCCCCTCCGGAGTCCTGAACCCCCACGGTGAGCACGGGTACCCAAAATTGGAGTCGGGCTACGCGCCGTAGCGGTCATATCATGCATTGCATTGCATTTAGCTACATCCGCTAGCTGTTATGCTATTTATTGGTATTTGTTGGTACAGGTACAGTGAATATTGATTCTATGACGGGGTAGCTGATTATAGTTTTACATAGTGCTTTATTGCGGATTTCTTATCTGCGCTGTCTTACCCTTGTTTATTACCACTGAGTCTGGCAGTACTCATTTTACTCCCTGCACCTTGTGTGCAGATCCGGGTACCTCTCAGCAGTGATCCAGTAGCTGTGCGAGGCGACATCTGTGGGATATACGAGGTAGCTGCAGAGT
Source organism: Nicotiana noctiflora (assembly GCA_032618575.1). NCBI lineage: Eukaryota > Viridiplantae > Streptophyta > Magnoliopsida > Solanales > Solanaceae > Nicotiana > Nicotiana noctiflora. The sequence goes on from JASVEL010012616.1 coordinate 164,588, forward strand.
CCGCAGGACCCGATATTCCTTCCTTATGTCTTTTGATTTTGTATTGACATTTCTTTCCGCACTTGGTATCTTGTAAACCTTTATACACTCATGTTCAGTAGAGGCTCATGACTCTTGACCCTCGGTCTATGGGAGTTGATGTATTATGGGACTTGGTTTCCCGTTTTCGTTATTGGTATCGCTATTGCTTCGTGATTTAATATGCTTATATGGGCTAAATAGAGCTTCAGCTCCGTTATTGTTATCGATTGGTCAGGCTGGCTTAGCAATGTGCTGGGCGCCATCACGACCGGATTTGGGGTCGTGACAAGTTGGTATCAGAGCCTAGGTTTACTAGGCCTCATGAGTCTTGAGCCGGTTAGTAGAGTCTTGTGGATGCTGCGAACCTTTAGGAAAACTTCACTTTTCTTGAACTCTGTCGTGCGATCTTGTTGTTCTGAGAACTGAACTTCTATATTCTATTCTCTCGCAGATGGCGAGAACGCGAGCATCGGGACGAGGTGGACGACCTCCATTGCCACCTGTTAGAGGCCGTGGGCGCGGTCGTGCTAGAGTTAGAGGTAGGGCGGCTGAGGCAGTGCCAGCTGACCCGCCCGTTGTACCAGTTCAGGAGCAGCCCCCAGTGGTTGATGCTCCAGCGGTCCCAGTTCAGGGCCAGACTATATCTATTGCTATTCCTGGTCTTCGGGAGACTCTTGCTCAAATATTATCAGTGTGTTCCGGTTTGGCTCAGGTAGTTTCAGCTACCGCTACTGTAGCGACATCTCAGTCAGGGGGTGGTCAGCAGACCCCTGCAGCTCGCACACCGGAGCCGGTTGTTCAGGGACTTCAGACGCCAGAGGCGGTCCCCGCTCAGGTGGTTGCACCGGTTATTCCTCCAACAACACCAGCTCCAGCTCCAGAGCATATGGTTGAGGTTATGCCCGATGACGAGCAGCGTCGTCTTGAGAGATTTGGTAGACTTTAGCCACCCCATTTCAGTGGCGCTGAGGGCGAGGATGCCCAGGGTTTCTTGGATAAGTGTCAGAAGATGCTGCGTACGGCTGGTATTCTTGAGTCCAGCGGAGTTTCATTTACTACATTTCAGTTCACCGGTCCCGCATTTGATTGGTGGGAGGAGTTTGAGAGGCGTAGGCCTGCAAGAGCAGCACCTCTCACATGGCAGCAGTTCTCTACTCTCTTTCTAGAGAAATATGTACCTCGGTCTCGTCGCGAGGAGCTACGTCGCCGGTTCGAGTGGTTGATTCAGGGCGACATGTCTGTGACTCAGTATGAGCTTAGATTCACTCAGTTGGCTAGGCATGCCACATGGATGATCCCCACTGATAGGGAGAGGATCGGGAGGTTCATTGATGGCCTCAACTACTCTATCCGTATTCTTATGACCAGCGAGCGAGTTCTATCATCATCGTTTGAGCAGGTAGCTGATATGGCACACTCTATTGAGGCGGATCGTCGCTGAGAGAGAGAGGAGCGGGAGGCCAAGAGGCCTCGTGGTTCAGGCAGCTTCAGTGGTGCTCCATCTAGAGGGCATTCCCAGCAGAGCCGAGGTCGCTCATCTAGACCTTCTCATTCAGGCCGCCCAGAGCAGAGCGGAGGTTCTTATGGTCGTGGTCGACAGGGGGTTTCAGCAGGGTCAGTCATCACTTAGTGCCCTCCCAGCCCAGAGTGCAGCACCTACTTCTCGAGCACCAGGTGCATGTTATGAGTGTGGTGAGTTTGGCCACATGAGGAGACATTGCCCTCGACTACGTAGGGGCAGGACTCAGCAGAGGGATCAGGCCTCCTCTTCAACACCATCTCAGTCTAGTAGAGGTGGAGGTCAGTCTTCTCGTGGTCGCCCCAGAGGCGAGGAGAGATCCGGTGGAGGCCAGGCACGGTTCTATGCACTTCCTGACAGGCGTGATGCAGTTGCCTCCGATGCAGTGATTACAGGTATCATTTCTGTCTGTCACAGAGATGCCTCCGTTCTATTTGATCCAGGATCCACATATTCTTACGTGTCCTCTTATTTTGCACATTATTTGGGTGCGACTCGTGGTAGTCTTGATTTACCTGTTCATGTATCCACCCCCGTGGGTGATACGATTGTTGTGGATCATGTCTATAGATCCCGTGTTATATCTATTGGGGGTCTGGAGACCCAGGCAGAGTTGTTATTGTTGGGGATGGTGGACTTTGATGTTATATTGGGTATGGACCGGTTGTCTCCGTACCATGCTATATTGGACTGTCATGCTAAGACAGAGTTACGTTGGCCATTCCTGGTATTTCTCAGATTGAGTGGCGGGGTTCGACCGATTTCGTCCCTAGCCGTGTTATTTCGTTCCTAAAAGCTCAGAAGATGGTTGAAAAAGGGTGTTTATCGTACTTAGCTTTTGTGAGAGATGTGGGAGCTGAGTCTCCTAGCATTGATTCTGTACCTGTTGTGAGGGACTTCCCAGATGTATTCCCCTCAGACCTGCCGGGCATGCCGCCGGACATGCCGCCGGACAGGGATATTGATTTTGGCATTGACTTGGTGCCGGGCACTCCGCCTATATCCATTCCTCCTTATCGAATGGCACCAGCCGAGTTGAAAGAACTAAAAGAGCAGCTTCAAGAACTTCTGGATAAGGGTTTCATCCGTCCTAGTGTGTCTCCGTGGGGTGCGCCAGTATTGTTTGTTAAAAAGAAAGATGGTTCCATGCGAATGTGTATTGATTATAGGCAATTGAACAAAGTGACGGTGAAGAATAAGTACCCTCTACCGCGCATAGATGATTTGTTTGATCAGTTACAGGGTGCGAGGGTGTTTTCTAAGATCGATCTTCGTTCGGGCTATCATCAGCTGAAGATCAGGGACTCGGATATTATGAAGACTGCATTCAGGACCCGATATGGTCATTATGAGTTTCTTGTGATGTCTTTTGGGCTGACCAACGCCCCAGCAGCATTTATGCATCTGATGAACAGTGTGTTCGGGCCTTATTTGGATTCATTTGTGATTGTGTTCATTGATGACATTCTAGTCTACTCCCGTAGTCGGGAGGAGCATGCTCAGCATTTGAGTATTGTGTTGCAGAGATTGAGGGAGGAGAAGCTATATGCTAAATTCTCCAAGTGCGAGTTTTGGCTCGAGTCCGTAGCATTTATGGGACATGTGGTGTCTCGTGATGGTATTCAGATTGATCAGAAAAAGATAGAGGCGGTGCAGAGTTGGCCTAGACCGACCTCAGCTACAGAGATCAGGAGTTTTCTTGGCTTGGCGGGGTATTATCGCCGGTTTGTTCAAGGATTTTCATCCATTGCTTCTTCATTGACTAAATTGACCCAGAAGGGTGCACCATTCGTGTGGTCGGATGAGTGCGAGGAGAGCTTTCAGAAGCTCAAGACAGCTTTGACCACAGCTCCAGTGTTAGTATTGCCATCAGCTTCATGTTCATATACCGTTTATTGTGATGCCTCGAGAGTGGGGATAGGTTGTGTGTTAATGCAGGAAGGAAAGGTAATTGCTTATGCTTCTCGGCAGTTGAAGCCACATGAGAAGAACTATCTCGTTCATGACTTGGAGCTAGCCGCCATTGTTCATGCATTGAAGATTTGGAGGCACTATTTGTATGGTGTGTCTTGTGAGGTGTATACCGACCATCGTAGTCTCCGGCACTTGTTCAAACAGAAAGACCTTAATTTGAGACAGCGGAGATGGCTTGAGTTGCCGAAGGATTATGACATTACTATATTATATCATCCGGGGAAGGCCAATGTGGTGGCCGATGCTTTGAGCCGGAAGGCGGTCAGTATGGGGA
>JASVEL010012617.1:0-44398 GCA_032618575.1 Nicotiana noctiflora
GAGTATAATATGTTTAATTACATCTTCACCGAAGCTAGTATCAACAATTTATCAAGAAGTTCAAGTAAATCAACTAGGCAATTAAACATGTTGAATCCTAGCTAATCATGCTTTTCTAACTAATACCGGGTAAAAGTAACGCTTTTATCAACTAAGAGCAGGAATATCACTAATCTGACAATTCAAGTAAAGTGTGTGTTACAACAACCAGCACATGTACACGCCCGTCCCCTTGCGTACAAGGCATTTAAACTATCACATAATATCCTAGGGGGTGAAAGTTCCCCCACACGAGGTTAGACAAGCCACTTACCTCAATTCCGGTACAAAACCGCTAAGAAACGACTCTCTTGCCACGAGTATCCGACTTCAAATGGCTCAAATCTATTCAATTAAATTTTATAACATAAATAATAATTCAAGTAATTTATTCTACAAATAAATTCTAAGCTAATACGTGAAATTACGTAAAATGACCAAAATGCCCTCGGACCCACGCGCTCGGAATCTGAAATTATTTTGAAGATAAAGATTACCCATGACCTTAGGAACTCAAATATATAATTTTCTCTTAATTCCATACTCAAAATCGTGGTCAAAATCCAAAAATCTCAAATTCTAGGTTTTTCTTTAAAACCCAAATTCTCCTTTTGATTCTCATGAATTTTGATGTTAAATCTAAGGTATAAACACAAAATAAAAGTTGAAAACTAGTTAGAGGAACTTACCCAATGATTTGGTATGAAAATCCACTCTCAAAATCGCCCATTCTCGGACCTAGGGCTCAAAATATGGTAAAATGAAGCAAAAACTTGAGGTTCACAGCTAAAATCAAGATGCAGAAGTCGCATTTGCGATCCAGGGTTCGCAATTGCGAACCTTCGCAAAAACGAAGAAGTTCTTCACAATTGCGAACAAAGAGAGGCTGGGAAGGGTGGGATTTGCGACAAAAAAGTTCGCAATTGCGAACAGGCATCGCAATTGCGATGGAAATGTTCACAATTGCGACCATACGAGAAGCAACAGTTTTTCCCCGACACAAAAATAAGCATAACTTCCTCATACGATGTCCAAATTCGATGATTATTTTTCCTATGGCTCCGTAATTTCGATACGGATCTAAACGTTCAAAAAAATTGAATTTGGAGCTCGTTAGCTTAATTTAGTACTCTTTTATGTCCAAAGAAATGACGTTGAAACATCAAATAAGAGCGTGATCACAACCCTGAAACACACCCGAGGCCCCCGGGACCCCGACCAATAACACCACTCAGTCCCAAAACACATTATGGAATTGCTCTAGGCCTCAAATCACCACAAACAACGCTAAAATAATGAATTACACCTCAATTCAAGCTTGAAGAACTTTGAAGTTTCCAACTTCTATTTCCGATGCCGAAACCTATCAAATCACGTCCGATTAACTTACAATTTTGCACACAAGTCCAAAATGACATAATTAAGCTATAGAAACTCTCGGAATTCCATTCCGACCCTCAGATCAAAATCTCACCTATCAACCAGAATTCGCCAAAATACTAACTTTGCCAATTCAAGCTTAATTCTACACCGATCATCACAAAAATATTTCGGACACACTCCTAAGTCCCAAATCACCTAACGAAACTATCAGAACCATAAGATATTTATTTTGAGTCCGATATCAAAATTTCCACTTCCGGTCAAATTTTCTCAAAAACCTTCAATTTTCTATCTTTAGCCAAACGACTCTAAAATGACCTACGGACCTCCGAATTCACTTCCGATCGCGCTCCCAAATCCAGAATAACCATACGGAGCTACTCCCAGTCTCGGAATCCCAAACGGATATCAATAACACTAAAATGCATTTTAAGCCAAATTGATGCAATTTCTTCTAAAGTGCTATCTTCCACAATATGCGCCAAAACGCTCCCGGGTTATCCAAAACCCGATCTGGGCATACGCCCAAGTCCGAAATCATCATATGAACCTGTTGGAACCTTCAAATCCCAATTCCTTGGTCGTATACTCAAAATTCCAATCCTAGTTCATTTCTTCAATTTTAAGCTTCGGAAATGAGAATTTTCATTTAAATTTGACTCCAAACTTCTTGAATTTTAATTCTGACCATACACACAAGTCAATATACCTGAGATGAAGCTGCTCATGGCCTCAAACTGCTGAATGACACGCCGTATCTCAAAACGACCGGTTGGGTCGTTACAATTTCCCCCACTTAAACATACGTTCGTCCTCGAACATGCTGAGAACTACACTGAAGTAGTCTGAAATCACTGGTTTAACATCTCATGCAACTTCCCGTGCTTCCACAACTCATTTGAGCACATTAGCTCGATAACTCTATAGATATACTCCTTTATTCGAGTAAATAAGCCATTAGACCCAATTCCAACATCCGGAATTTCCTGCCTAGAATGTTTCCATCATACGACCACCATATCATTCTTCACACGATGTACCCATACATGACAACATAACTTTGCTGAATTCACACTTTGCATCACTTTACTCATGGGACCACAATAATATTTTTTAAATATAATAGTCGAAATTCCACAAATCTGATGCTCTCATTGCATCTCATGACCTACATAGGTCTTGCTCTAGCTTTTACAACTCCGATACGACGGAAGAGATGTGCCGGAATTCATATTTAGTTGCCAAGTCAACAAATCATTCAGTCTATACATTTGACAAGAACCATTACCTCATTCTGAACTAAACAATGGTCTTAGCCCCTTAATTTATTTCATATGCTCGGATTACACTGATCTCGAATTCAATGATCTCACCTCAACCATTACGAACTGCTCAGGCGATAAGCCACCTCAGACATAATCAAAAGTCCTACGAGATGACACAATGTGCTAGTAATCCACTAATTCGCACGTGATACAAAAGGAAGGCGAACACTAGAGAGAACTATTCAACTCTCACACTAACATGGACTTCCTCAGGAAAATAGGAAACAGAACACATAAGAGCAATTATGGACACTGAAATAAACATCACACTGTTGCGGCGTGCAACCCGATCCCAACAATATACCCATGGAGGCGTGCCACCCGATCCAAACAATATAACCATGGTGCGTGCCACCCGATCCAAACAATATAACCATGGCGGCGTGCTACCCGATCCAAACAATATAACCATGGCGGCGTGCCACCCGATCCCTGTATAACTCACACAAGGAGCCATACGTCGAGCTGAATAGCTCATCACATCAAAATACTGAATATCGATCATAAGCACACTAAGGTGCATGATATCAGACTCAATGAAAACATATAGCGCTATAGGCTATGAACTCAAGCACAACCGAGGTGCGATATAAGATCTGAGTCTCAAGAGCCCTCATGCTCATATAACGTCACCGCTGAGCGGAACCTCAACACATAAGGGACTTACCAAGCCATCTCACAACTCATACGGCGCAATATATCTTTACATGAATTAGCTAACCACGAAATAAGACCGCGACTACCCCTCCGTAAGGGGGCGCATTGCTGGAAGAAACACAACCGGCCTGACGCAAGGCTCACTTCCACATTTAAATCTATCCACCGACCTTAAGTCTATCCAGGTCGTGCCAAGCTAAGTCAATAATGTTTCACATGTCTATAACCCAATAAGCAGAGTACCCTCCAGGCATAAATTCTCAAATGGATGATATCACCAAAATCCTCATACTTGGTTTAAATTTCTAACCAATCAAGTGACTACATGCCACACCTATACAATCTTCTTGTGGGACAAGCTCCCACCATCTTCCGAATGATTAAACGGGCCTGCACATTCAACCCACCGGCTGCACTAACACTGAAAAGCGATCAGGAGTCCCTAACCGGTATGCAAAGCCTTTCTCACAGAACATCGATCTCAAGTGATACTGACGTTAATACCCATCTTACTCAAAACACTAAAACTCCCTTCCTGCTCATCCGAGCTCTTTATATCACATTTATTGACCAAACTGCGACCTTGGTCCTTACTTGAAATTTCATACTACTCACTGCACCTCATGTGCCGATATACGATAGATACGATTTCCATCACAACTCTAGAACTGACGATAGGCTAATACTTCATCACATAAGACTTTCATTTAACTCACTTCAGGAGAACTATAGCAACATGCATGCAAATTCTCATAACCATCGAATATGCCAATCTCTAAGTAGTGGTCCAAGCCACCTTAACCCTTCCCGAGATCTGCCTACTCGTAATAGGCCCCTAACAGAATAATACTTCAGAATAACATCAGCCACTGCGGCCGACAAGTCTCAAATGCACCTCTACAAATCACATGCATAACTCGACCACGTTGCATGAACCGATCATTGACACCAATATGCCAACTCAACTATGGCTAATCAACTACTTCCTTCCAGTTTATCTTGGATTGCCTTATAATGTTAATATCTCCCTTCAATACCTAACTTATTTCAACCACACTCACCCCGAATGTCCTGAAATCATGAGGCCATGATATCTCAAGAATGACGACCATTTCATGTCTCTCAAATGCTACACCACAAGTCAAAACATCATAGATTGCTTTTGTGCCTTTCTTCATAGGTTGCTTCAAAGGCTTGAGCCTCAACTGTACTTATAGACTCAGAATTATCAAACACCACACTTTACCTCTTGAATTTACTAGGACCGCTATTGAGAGCCATCCGACCCTGTCTTGCCCAGTACGCTACCCACTCTACTGAATTTTATAACATATGAATACCCTCTCGCTAAAGCCCCAGTGGAACCACTCCCTTCGCAACCTGCACATATATGAGGCGTAAATCATGAATCTTCCCTTAAGTTTGAACATGAGCCATTAAGGCTAACCATAACATGCATTCAACAATACATATACTCAAATTACCACACATGGTCCTTTCCCCGTGGCTGCAATAACTCATTAATACGCTAGTATCCAGAATTTACGCAGGTAATTAACCATGCGACCCAATCGAAAGCGGTGGGACTCTCCCACTTAGCTCAAAGCCACTATTACACGACTCTCGAACATATTAGAAACATTCGCTCAAGTCATCTACTCTTATTCAACTGCAATTCACTTGATCCAATGAACATAATTGCCTGTGCCCTATTAGCACTCTGACACCATAGGGTATGACCTCATTCCAATACAACCAAACATCACCCCGCTCCATGCACCGAGCATTCTCTACCAACGACATCTTAAAACATACTATGATTCTCACACGCCTACAAAGCACCATGTAGCCTTTGTCGAAGCTTTTCCCTGCTAATAATGAAATGTAGAGTTTATTAGGGACACAGGGACATCAAAAGTCCCAACATCATACCATACGAGCCTCAACTCTTGCCCATCCGCAAGTTTTCAAGAACGATTTGAATAGCACCTAAATACATCGCATTTAAAATCTGATATGACACATGACCCATAATTTGATCGTTGATAGTGAAATCCTTTCACTTGGCACGAAGCCTTAAGGTACATCTTGCTAATCCATGATACTAGCTTTTAACATTCATACGTCTTCATCATAAGACAAGCCCAAGACATTCGTTTGGTACATGTCCTTCTTAAGACAGCTAAACTCATTTCCCCCCAGTATCTCTGCTGGCTGAATCCTTCGCTAAATAGATATCTCATATGAACCATATAGTCTTTATTTCCACCAACTATCTTTAGATCTACATCCACCTTGTGACTCTACCATTACTGTGACGATTAGGCAGTTAAATAAACCTTCTCAAGACCGTACTTATCAATCGAATGTCAGAACCTAGTGCACCCCCATGTGCACAATTGAAGATCTCTCAATTCTCTTGCATTATCGATATGGATGACACGCGGTAACAATGGTTGAGTAAATTCTTGACTCCCTTGAAGTCCCTCTGCAGCGTCACAAACCGTCGGCGCATACTTGATACCGAGCGCGCAAATTTCAATACACGAGTGGATGCAAAAGAACGTATGACATAGGCTCCAACTAAATAAACAGCGCACGGTAAGGAATTCAAAGAATTGAAGAGTTTCCTAAACAGTTACATAGCCCCTCGTAGATAAATACAGACGTCTCTGTATCGATCAGCGAGAATCTAAGTAACCGGTCTATGTCCCGTGACTCCTATGAACCTAGAGCTCTGCCGATTGAAGTACGCATAGTTGTACAATAACCCGTAAGAGCGAACAGTAATTTTTCATGCCATTGCCTTGACTCTTCCTCCATTTTTCTGAGAATCTTCTTTATATTCTTATTCGCAGCTTCTACCGCTCTATTTGCTTTAGGCATGTAAGGTGTAAAGTTACAATGCAGGATTTTGAATTTTGACATGCTTCTGCCATGAGGTGACTGTTCAGATTTGCACCATTGTCTGTGATAATCAGTTTAGGAATTCCAAAGCGACATATGATATTTGTATGCACGAAATCCACCACCTCCTTCTTTGTCACTTACTTAAATGTCTTCGCCTCCACCCATTTGGTGAGATAATCAATCGCGACCAAGATAAATCTGTGTCCATTAGATGCTGTAGGCTCTATTGGACCGATGACATCCATGCCCCAAGCAACGAATGGCCACGGTGCAGTCATCGTATGCAACTCATAGGGTGGAAAGTGAATCAAATCTCCATGTATTTGAGATTGATTGCATTTCCTCACATACTTAATACAATCACGCTCCATGGTGAGATAATAATATCCTGCTCTCAATATTTTGTTGGCTAAGATGTATCCGCTCATATGAGGTCCGCAAGCTCCCGCATGTACCTCAGCCATAATTGTGTCATCTTGCTGCGCATCTATGCATCTTAATAGCCCCAAATCTGGTGTTCTTTTGTATACAACTCCTCCACTAAGGAAAAATCCATTTTCCAACCGTCTTATAGACCTTTTCTGATCTCCAGTGGCTTGTTCTGGGTATCCTATTGTCCTCAAGTATTCTTTGATATCATGATACCACGGCTCTCCATTATGTTCTTCTACCACGGCAAAACAATAAGCATTTTGATCACGCACCTGTATCTGTAGTGGATCTACATAAGCTTTATCTGGATGATGCAACATGGAGGATAATGTGGCCAAAGCATCTGCTAGTTCATTGTGCATTCTTGGGATGCGTTTGAACTCTATAGATTGAAATCTCTGGGATAGTTCATGCAGACATTGTTGATAAGGTATCAACTTTAAATCTCTTGTCTCCCATTCTCCCTGAATCTGATGTATCAAGAGATCCGAGTCACCCATGACCAAAATCTCTTGAACACCCATATCTATTGCCATCCTCAATCCCAATAAGCATGCTTCATATTCGGCCATGTTGTTAGTGCAGAAAAATCGAAGCTGAGCGGTAATGGGATAATGCTAACCCATTTCTGAAATAAGTACTACTCCAATTCCAACTCCCTTATTGTTGATGGCTCCATCGAAGTACATTCTCCAGCCTAGCTTATCCTATTGCTCTACTTCTTTAACATTCATTGCCTCCTCATCAAGAAAATATGTTTTTAACGGCTTATTCTCATCATCCACTGGCTTTTCTGCTAAATGATCTGCAACTACTTGCGCCTTCATTGTCGTACGTGTTACATAGATGATGTCAAACTCTGTGAGCAGAATTTGCCATTTAGCAAGCCTTCATGTAGGCATAGGCTTCTGAAATATATACTTCAATGGATCCAATCGTGATATCAAATATGTGGTATAAGCTGACAGGTAATGTTTCAGTTTTTGAGCAACCCAGGTTAGAGCACAACACATTCTCTCCAATTGTGTGTATTTTACCTCGTAAGATGTGAAGTTTTTACTGAGGTAATATATCGCCTGCTCTTTCTTTCCTATCTCATCATGCTACCCTAGTACGCAGCCAAAAAGAATTATCTAGCACAGTCAAATACAAGATCAGAGGTCTTCCCGGATCTGGAGGAACTAATACTTGAGGATTGACAAAATATTCTTTAATCTTGTTAAAGGCCTCTTGGCATTCATCAGTCCAATTTACCGCATCATCTTTCTTCAGCAGTTTGAAAATAGGCTCACATGTTGACGTCAGCTGAGCAATGAACCTGCTGATATAATTCAACCTGCACAATAAACTCATCACTTCTTTCTTATTCTTCGGCAGAAGCAGATTCAGGATTGCTTTTATCTTTGACGGATCTAATTCAATACCACGCCGGCTTACTATAAACCCCAAAAACTTTCCTGAAGTCACCCCGAAAGCACACATTGCTGGATTGAGCTTAAGATTATATCTTCGGAGCCCCTGGAAAAACTTTCTCAAATCTTTGACATGGTCACATTTCTTTTTGGACTTAATGATGACATCGTCCACATATACTTCTATCTGTCGGTGCATCATGACATGGAACATAGTGGTCATTGCCCTCATATATGTAGCCCCGGCATTATTTAACCCAAACGACATCATCCTATAACAATATGTTCCCCACGGTGTGATAAAGGCTGTCTTTTTGACATCTTCTTCGTCCATCAAGATCTGATGATAACCCGCATAACAGTCCACAAAAGAGCCAATTTCATGCTTGGCGCAATTGTCCATCATTATATGGATATTTGGCAATGGAAAATCATCCTTTGTACTAGCCTTATTAAGGTCCCTGTAATCAACGCACACCCTGGTTTTTCCATCCTTCTTCGGAACTGGCGCAACATTAGCTAACCAGGTGGGATATTTAGTGACTCGTATGACCTTCGCCTAAAATTTCTTATTAAATTCTTCTTTTATTTTCACACTAATGTCTGTTTTAAACTTTCTTAGCTTCTATTTTACCGGCCGACATTCCGGATAAATTGGCAATTTATGTACCACCAAATCAGTACTGAGTTCGGGCATGTCATCATAAGACCAAGCAAATATTTCCTTGTACTCGTGTAATAACTTGATTAGATCTTCTCTGAGGAAAGCCTCTAAATGCATACTGATCTTTGTTTCCCGGACATTCTCCTCACTTCCCAAATTAATAGATTCTGTCTCGTTTAAGTTCGGGTTGGGTTTTTCATCATAATGATTCAAATCTTTACTGATTTCCTCTAGTATTTCCTCGTCCTCATATTCTTCTTCATGTTCACTTTTAATTTCCTGTATAACTATTCGATTATCAAGACTGGACCGGGAATCCTTTATGCATGACATATCATTGGAATCAGCAAATATTGAACTGTACAAAAGAAGAAAAAATAAAATAAGGCAAAAATGGAAGAAAGAAAGAAATTGTATTTCATTGATTTTTCAAAAAGGTAATAAGCATTGGATATATTTGTTTTTTGATGGGGTGTGGGATTACAAAACAAGACAACTTTTGGGGAAATGAAAATTTTTAAAGCTAACTACCACTACTCCCTCCTGATCGGACAATGAGTAGCTTCCCAGTTATTAAGCGCAATGCAGGGTCCCACGAACTGAACATCCATTTTACTTGTTCCCTCACCCATTTCCAACATATTCACATCTTCAAATAGCATCTCGAACTTTGCTAGGAGTTCCGCATCGAGTTTTATTTCAGCGCAACATGGCATACAGTTGCCAAATGTCTTCGTGTACCAGGCCTAGTAAAGGAATCAGATAGTTTTGGAATAGGCTTTGGGAGGGACCAACTTTTCTTCTTCATTTTCTTAGCTCTTTGGATATCAGCAACAGTTGGCTTGAAACCCAAACCAAAGGTGTCATTACTGCCCGACAAGTGGATTGGTTGTGTTATTCCTTGTAGAGTTACCCCTAAGCCTTTCCCCGGTGCAAACCCATTTCTTATCATTTCCTTGGTTACCATTGTCACACCTCCCTTTTTACTACCCTACATATAAATGTATGCCTGAATAGAGGCTTTGTACCGATCCGTTTGGAAAGATACGTAGGGTATACCTCGATGTTCAAATACCCGAGACAGATATAATAACAAAGAGGAAGGAGTTTTTCCATTTGAAGGACAATCGGTTCGGGATTTTTGTTAAATTATCAGAGTCGCCACTTGAGAAAATAAGGGTGTCCCAAGTCACCAATTTATCCCGAATCCGAGGAAATTGACTCTGTTATTACAGTCCGCGAAATAAAGACCTGGATAAGGAACTCTGTTAACCCGGGAGAATGTGTTAGGCACCCGGATTCTGTGGTTTTAGAACGGTCGCTCAATCATCGTTCTTTAATCTTGTTTGACTTTGTTATAAATTTTAACAATACGCACGTGCTTTTACTTTAATATTTTGTAGAATTGCGACATCGCAAAAACGCACCTCGAGTCACACCGCAACCAGTACGCCTGTGACTTTTGGTATATTTCGGCTTTGCCGGGATTTAGGATTTGAGTTGCACCAAGTGCACACTCGTTCATAAGGAAGGTATATTAAGTCGTGCCTAATAGAGTCTATCGGCTTTTAATTATTTTGGGTGAGGCTATGGAGTTTGCTAGCAGCCTTCCCGGGTCTATTAAACAAATTATTTCATTACTAAAGGGGGCCCCGCTATTTAGTGTTGTGCGAGGCTCGTCCCAATTATATTTTAAGGCTCGATCTATTGCTTCACTATACTTTTTCTATACTTGTTTTTCCCTTTGCCATTTTTGGTACTAAATATTCCGGGCCCGTGTTATTTCTGTTGTTATTTGGGCCTGGATCTTGTCACAACTTTATTGGACCTGGGCCTCTATATTTGTACTTAATCGAGCACCAGGCCTGCCCATGCCTCAAAGGCCCAGGCTTCCTTCGAGCTTCAGCTCAACCGCCCAGTTGGTTTTATATCACGGTTCAGGCCCATGCCACGTATTGGGCCCAAACCAAATAGGAACAACAACGATATAAGTAAATAAATGAAGGTACACATCTGGAATTAAAATTGCACTTTTATTTATGTAACGACCCAGCCGGTCATTTTAGAAAATTATGCCCCAATCCCCAATTTAACTGTTCCCCTAAGTTCATTTCTTCTATTGTGGTTTGCCGGGAGAGTCGGTTCTGAAATTTGGAGCATTTTGGGACACGTAGTCCCTAAATGAGAGCTTTAAAGTTAGAAAATGGTCCGTAGCCGGAACAGTGTTAAGACGACCTCGGAACGGAAATCCGATGTTTCCATTAGCTCCATTAGGTGATTTCGGGGCTGGGAGCGCGTTCGGAAAGTATTTTGGAGGTCCGTAGCTCAATTAGGCTTGAAATGCCGAAGTTTGAAATTTTGGCGAATCCGAACGATAGATGAGATTTTGATCCGGGGGTCGGAATGGAATTCCGATAATTTCTATAGTTTCGTTATGTCATTTTGGATATGTCCGCAAATTTTCAGGTCATTCGGACGCTGTTTGGTCGGGTTTTAGATCGAACGTGTAATTCGGGAAGTTTTAAGAAATTTAGGCTTGAATTTGATGTGAATTATGGGTTTTGATGTTGTCAGACGTGTCTTGAGGATTGGAGCAAGTTCGAATAAGGTATTAGGATGTGCTGGTGTGTTTGGGTGAGGTCTCGGGGGCCTCGGGGTGATTTCAGATGGTTAAACAGGAGAAAAACATGGAAATTGCAGGTTTAGGAATTCTGCCTCTGTTGTTTTCGCCCCTGCGGAAATGGAACCGCAGAGGCGAGTCCACTGAAGCGGAAATTGGAACGCGGAAGCAGACTAAAGCGCAGGGGCGGTCCCTTGTCCGCAAAGGCGGCATCGCGGGTGTTAGAATGGGACCGCAGAAGCGGTCAGAAGATGGATTGGGGAGTTCCGCAGAAACGGTTGAGTCTTCGCTTAGGCGAGTCCACATAAGCGGACTCGTATTCGTAGGTGCGGAAATATCCGCAGGAGCGGACTGCTGTCCGCAGAAGCGGCCTCGCGGAAGTGGCCCTTGGCTCGCAGAAGCGGATTGGGCCAGCAAGGCCTGGGATTTCGCAGAAGCGACAAAATGTCGCGGAAGCGGATCCGAAGAAGCGGAAAATAATCCGTAGAAGCGGAAATCGACCTGGGTTTAATGAGCAGTAAGGGTTAAAATTTCAGAAACATTTCCAAACTTTGAGAGCTCGGCTTAAGGTGCGAATTAGGCGATTTTGAAGGAGAACTCGAGGGGTTTCTTCAGGTAATCAACTATGGACTCCAATTATGATTGTTGTTGATAATATTATGCAAGTTTTCATGAAAATGGAGGAATTTGGGGTAATTAATGGGGGTTTTCACCCTAGGCCTAAACTTTATAAAATTAAGGGTTTGAATGGGCAAATGGAGTCCGAACTTAGTAAACTTTATATGCATAGACTCGTATTGAGACGAGGGTTCCGAATATGTAGCTTTCGTGATTTTTAGAGAAGCGTACCGAAAGTCGGGTTTTGGCAACTTGTGGGTTTTGGTGTGTTTTGAGTTGTTTTGATTGGGTAATGCCTAATTGGCCTATTTTGATACGATTCTATTGATTTTTATCAGATACTACACCTGTGGAGGCCGACATTCGCGGCAAGAGAGTTGTCTCTTAGCGGTTTTGTACGGGAGTCGAGGTAAGTGGCTTGTCTAACCTCGTGTGGGGGAACCTTTACCCCTAGAATATTATGTGACAGTTTAAATGCCTTGTACGCGAGGTGACGGGCGTGTACATGCGCTGGTTGTTGTAGCTCACTTTACTTGAATTGTCCAATTTGTGATATTCTGTTCTTAGTTTATTAAATTGTGATATTTACCTGGTAATCGTTAGGGAAGCATGATTAGATAGGATTTATCTGTCTAATTGCCTAATTGTCTTACTTGAACTTCTCGATAATTGTTGGCACTAGTCCTCGGTGAAGTTGTAGTTGAGCATATTATGTTTTCTTTGTGCCTTTTCTTTATTTGTTGTGTTGGTGGACTGCGGGTTCAATTTCTGGAGATCCCAGGGCTGTGGGTTCGATTCCCAGAGACCTGGATTGCTATTGTTTGTGGACTGCGAGTTCAATTCCTGGAGATCCAAGGGCTGCGGGTTCGATTCCCGGAGACCTGGAGTTTATTGATATATTATTGAGATACGGACTGCGGGTTCGATTCCCGGAGATCCTGAGATATTGAGACACATCCTGAGATACTGAGATACGAACTACGGGTTCGATTCCCGGAGATCCTGAGATCATTGAGATACCTCCTGAGGTATTGAGCCATGTGCTGCGGGTTCGATTCCCGGAGACCCAAAGATACCGTTATTGGGACTGCGGATTAAATTCCCGCAGGTCCTGGACTGTTGATTATAGAGTGGGACTGTGGGTTCAATTCCCACAGGTCCTGGACTTGCTGATTGAGTTTTCTGTTGAGTTGATTACTTGTTGTTAGCTTAATCGTAGACGGTTGCAGTGATCACTTTATTGTTGTTATTTCAGAATTATTATCATTTAAACTGCTTATTGTTGTTATTATCATTATATTATTGTTCTCTCAGTAGGGCCCTGACCTTCCTCGTCACTACTCCATCGGGGTTAGGCTTGGCACTTACTGAGTACCGTCATGGTGTACTCATGCTACGCTTCTTCACACTTTTGTTGTGCAGATCCAGGTACATCAGGACAGGCTCATACCAGGTGACTCAGCAGCGCATTCGGAGACCTCGAGGTATGATCTGCTACGTCCGCGGATCCGGAGGCCCTCCTTCTATTCTTATAGTGATAGTAGACATTTTCTTTATTTCGTTGTTGTTAGATACTCTTGAGGAATAGAGCCACAGTTGTACGTCCATTTTAGTCTGTGTTACCCGTGGGATTCTGGGTCTTGGTGGTATTTTTATACAATGTGTTTGACGAGTGTATGTGCCAAGCGGAACGGATTACATTTCCTGTTTACATTGTTTTTCCGCTATTTCTTGTTAATGATCACAAACTTGTACATTCCACAACGTGTTAGGCTTACCTAGTCGCGGGGACTGGGTGCCGTCATGACAGGTTCACGATTGGTGAACTAGGGTCGTGACAAGTTGGTATTAGAGCTTTAGGTTCATAGGAGTCACGGGACACAGACCGGTTACTTAGAGTCTCGCTGATCGATATGGAGACATCTGTATTTATCTACGAGGGGCTATGTAACCGTTTAGGAAACTCTTCATTTCTTTTGGATTCCTTGTCGTGCGACATTTTGGCATCAAATCTAAACTATTGCTTTCTATTCTCTCACAGATGGTGAGGACACGAGCTACTCGCAACGATCAGGTACCCGCGCCCCCTGTTGCCGCCGTCAGAGGCCGGGGCCGAGGTAGAGGACGAGGACGCGCCCGAGGTGCGGCCACAGCACCCGCGCGCGCTGCCGCTGAGGTGCCACAGGTAGACCAGGTTGGAGCGCAGGCACCTGGTACACCGACTACAGCTGCTACTACTCCAGCACTACAGGAGACCCTGGCTCAGTTTATGAGCATGTATACTACTCTAGCTCAGGCGGGGTTGCTTCCTCTCGCTGCAGCTACATCTCAGGCTAGGGGAAGGGCCCGGACTCCCGCAGCTAGCACACCTGAGCAGTGAGTGCCCGAGGGGCAGGTTTCAGAGATTATTACTATGCCTCCTGCCGCACCAGTACAGCCCGGAGGTGGGCCAGCTGCCTCTGAGGATGAGCAGCGTAGATTGGAAAGGTTCAAGAAATGTGATCCTCCAGTGTTCAACGGTCTGGCTACAGATGATGCATTGGGTTTTCTGGAAGAGTGTCACCGTATTTTTCGTACCATGGGGATAGTGGAGACCAGCGGGGGCCGCTTTTGATTGGTGGCGCACGAACGAGTTGGATAGTCCAGAGGAGTCTGCTTTATTGACCTGGACGCAGTTTTCAGATCTGTTTTTGAGGGAGTTTGTTCCACAGAGTCTTAGGGATTCTTGGCGCTCGGAGTTTGAGTGGTTGCGATAGGGCTCCATGTCACTATCGGAGTATGCTATCAGTTTCACCCGTCTAGCCAGGCATGCACCGGCTTTGGTAGCCACGGTTCGGGAGAGAGTGCAGAGATTTATTGAGGGCCTTATTCTGCCGATCCGGTCCAGCATGGCCAGAGAGTTGGAGACGGATATACCTTATCAACACATAGTGAGCATTGCCAGGAGGATCGAGAGTATGCTTCCTAGAGAGCGGGGAGAGAGGGAGGCCAAGAGGTCTCGTGAGTCGGGCCATTTCTCCGGTGCCCGTACTTTAGCAGCCGGTGGTTTTGGCAGGGGTTATTCCGGTCGTCCAGTTCATTCAGCATTGCTAGCAGTCGGTAGTACTCCAGCTCTTCCAGCACCTCAGGAGCCTTATTATGCTCCCCCAGTTTCTAGTGCACCTCCTACGCGGGGTACTTCCAGGGGTCAGACTAGTGGGGGTGAGGCCGGTCAGTCTCAGCCACCGCGTCCTCCCAAAGCTTATTTTGAGTGCGGGGATACTCGCCATCCGGTTAGGGAGTGCCCCAGGCACAGGAGAGGAGCCCCTCATCAGTCATCACAGCCTCAACATGGTTCTCAAGGCAAGCAGGCTATCATTCCAGCTCCAGCTGCCACTCCACCTACCCATTCAGCTAGGGGCGGGGTTCAGGGTACCAGAGGCCGCCCTCGAGAGGGGGGACAGGCCTGATTTTATGCTATTCCCGATCGCGCTACGGCTGTTGCATCCGATTCTGTTATCACAGGTATTATCCTGGTTAGTCACAGGGAGGCATCGGTTCTATTCGACCCTGGTTCCACTTTTTCATATGTGTCTTCTTACTTTGCTTCTTATCTGGGTGTGCCTCGGGATTCTTTGAGTGCCCCCATTTATGTTTCCACTCCGGTGGGTGATTCTTTGGTTGTGGACCGTGTATATCGGTCGTGTTTGGTTACCATTTGTCATTTTGAGACCAGAGCGGATCTATTGTTGCTCGGGATGGTCGATTTTGATATTATTCTGGGCATGGACTGGTTGTCGCCCCATTATGCTATTCTTGATTGTCACGCCAAGACCGTGACGCTAGCTATGCCAGGCATTCCACGTATTGAGTGGAGTGGTACTCTAGATCACACCTATAGCCGTGTTATTTCATTTCTCAGAGCTCAGCGTATGGTTGAGAAGGGGTGTGCTGCTTATCTAGCCGTGCGGGACGTCAGTATTGACATTCCCTCTATTGATTCCGTTCCTGTGGTACGTGTCTTTGCTGTTGTATTTCCAGTTGATCTCCCGGGCATGCCGCCCAACAGAGATATTGATTTTGCTATTGAGTTGTTGCCGGGCACTCAGCCCATTTCTATTCCACCGTACCATATGGCTCCTCCTGAGTTGAAGGAGTTGAAGGATCAGTTATAGGAGTTATTGGGTAAGGGTTTCATTCGACCCAGTGTTTCGCCTTGGGGTGCTCCTGTGTTGTTTGTGAAGAAAAAAGACATTTCTATGCGTATGTGTATTGACTATCGTCAGCTGAACAAGATTACAGTGAAGAACCGGTATCCTTTGCCTTGCATTAATGAATTTGACCAGCTACAGGGCGCACAGGTGTTTTCTAAGATTGATTTGAGCTCTGGGTATCATCAGCTGAAGATTCGGGAGCCAGATATCCCGAAGACTGCCTTCAGGACTCGGTATGGCCACTATGAGTTCCTCGTGATGTCTTTTGAGCTGACTAATGCCCCAGCAGCCTTTATGCATTTGATGCACAGTGTGTTCAGGCCTTATCTGGACTTGTTCGTGATTGTCTTTATTGATGATATTCTAGTATATTCCCGGAGTCGGGAAGAGCACGAGCAGCATTTGAGGATAGTGCTTCAAATTCTGAGGGAGAAGCAGCTTTATGCCAAGTTCTCTAAATGTGAATTCTGGTTGAGTTCAGTGGCATTTTTGGGCCACATGGTGTCGAGTGATGGTATTCGAGTAGATCCGAGGAAGGTAGAGGCCATGCAGAGTTGGCCCAGACCCTCCTCCGCTACTGAGATTCGCAGTTTCCTTGGTTTGGCGAGCTATTACCATCGTTTCGTAGAGGGGTTCTCTTCGATTGCAGCGCCTATGACTAGGTTGACCCAAAAGGGTTCCCCTTTTCAGTGGACAGATGAGTGTGAGGCGAGCTTTTAGAAGCTCAAGATAGCTTTGACTTCGGCCCCTATATTGATGTTGCCTACAGGTTCGGGGTCCTATTCAGTATATTGTGATGCCTCACGAGTTGGACTCGGCGCAGTATTGATGCAGGACGGTAGGGTGATTGCCTACGCGTCCAGACAGCTGAAGGTGCATGAGAAGAACTATCCTGTTCATGATTTGGAGCTAGCTGCCATTGTTCACGCCTTGAAGATTTGGCGTCATTACTTGTATGGGGTTCCTTGTGAGATCTACACTGATCACCGGAGTTTGCAGCACTTGCTTAAGCAGAAGGACCTGAATATGAGTTAGAGGAGATGGTTGGAGTTACTGAAGGACTATGATATTACTATTCTCTATCATCCGGGCAAGGCTAATGTGTTTGCTGATGCCTTGAGTCATCGGGCAGAGAGTTTGGAGAGTTTAGCATATCTACCAGCTTCGGAGAGGCCTATGGCGATGGATGTTCAGGCTTTGGCCAGGCAGTTTGTTAGACTGGATCTTTCGGAGCCCGGCCGGGTTCTAGCTTGTGTGGTTTCTCGGTCTTCTCTATTTGACCGCATCAGGGAGCGTCAGTTCGACGACCCTCATTTGCTTGTCCTTCAGGATAGAGTTTGGCGTGGTGATACTCGAGATGTTACCATTGGGGATGACGGAGTTATGAGGATGCATGGGCGTATCTGTGTGCCCAATGTAGATGATCTTCGAGAGCTAATTCTAGCAGAGGCCCATAGCTCGCGGTATTCCATCCATCCGGGTGCCGCAAAGTTGTATTAGGACTTTATGTTTCTAGATGCCTCAACTGCCAGCAGGTGAAGTATGAGCATCAGCGTCCGGGTGGGTTGATGCAGCAGATTGAGATTCCAGAATGGAAATGGGAGCGCATCACCATGAATTTTGTATCTGGACTTCCACGGACTGTTAGGAGGTTTGATTCCATTTGGGTTATTGTGGATTGGCTGATCAAGTCTGCCCATTTCATACCGGTGAGCACTGCTTATTTATCGGAGCGACTGGCGGAGATCTACATCAGAGAGATAGTTCGGCTGCACGGTATTCCAGTTTCCATCATTTCAGATAGAGGCACTCAGTTCACTTCACGGTTCTGGAGAGCCGTACAGCAGGAGTTAGGTACTCGGGTGGAGCTGAGCACAGCGTTTCATCCCCAGACTGATGGTCAGTCCGAGCGCACTATTCGGATTTTGGAGGATATGCTCCGTGCGTGCGTGATTGAGTTTGGAGGTTCATGGGATCACTTGTTGCCACTGGCGGAGTTTGCTTATAACAACAACTACCAGTCTAGTATTCAGATGGCACCGTATGAGGCCCTATATGGTAGGAGGTGCAGGTCTCCCGTGGGTTGGTTCGAGCCGGGCGAGGTCAAGATGCTAGGTACTGATGTGGTTCAAGATGCTCTGGACAAGGTAAAGGTGATTCAGGATAGACTTCGCGTAGCCCAGTCTAGAGAAAAGAGTTATGCGGATAAGAAGGTTCGCGATGTGGCTTTTATGGTTGGTGAGCGAGTTCTGCTTCGAGTCTCGCCCATGAAGGGCGTTATGAGGTTTGGGAAGAAAGGAAAGCTGAGTCCTAGATTTATTGGCCCTTTTGAGATTTTGAGGCGTGTTGGGGAGGTTGTTTATGAGTTGGCCTTACCTCCCAACCTAGCCGGAGTTCACCCCGTATTTCATGTCTCCATGCTCCGGAGATACCATGTGTTGGATTTCACCTCTGTTCAGCTAGACAAGGATCTGTCTTATGTTGAGGAGCCAGTAGCCATTCTAGACAGGCAGGTCAGAAAGCTAAGGTCAAAGAACATCGCTTCGGTAAAGGTTCAGTGGCGGGGCCAGCCGTTCGAGGAGGCGACTTGGGAGACTGAGCAGGATATGCGCAGCCAGTACCCTCATCTTTTCACTACTCCAGGTATGTTTTCTATGCTCGTTCGAGGACGAACGAATCTTTTAAGTGTGGGAAGATGTAACGACCCGGCCGGTCGTTTTAGAAAATAACGCCCCAATCCCCAATTTAACTGTTCCCCTAAGTTCATTTATGCTATTGTGGTTTGCGGGGAGAGTAGGTTCTGAAATTTGGAGCATTTTGGGACACGTAGTCCCTAAATGAGAGCTTTAAAGTTAGAAAATGGTCCGTAGCTGGAACAGTGTTAAGACGACCTCGAAACGGAAAACCGATGTTTCCATTAGCTCTGTTAGGTGATTTCGGGGTTGGGAGCGCGTTCGGAAAGTATTTTGGAGGTCCGTAGCTCAATTAGGCTTGAAATGCCGAAGTTTGAAATTTTGGCGAATCCGAATGATAGGTGAGATTTTGATCCTGGGGGTCGAAATGGAATTCCGACAATTTCTATAGATTCGTTATGTCATTTTGGATATGTCCTCAAATTTTCAGGTCATTCGGACGCCGTTTGGTCGGGTTTTAGATCGAATGTATAATTCGGGAAGTTTTAAGACATTTAGGCTTGAATTCGATGTGAATTATGGGTTTTGATGTTGTCAGATGTGTCTTGAGGATTGGAGCAAGTTCGAATAAGGTATTAGGATGTGCTGGTGTGTTTGGGTGAGGTCCCGGGGGCCTCGGGTTGATTTCGGATGGTTAAACGGGAGAAAAACATGGAAATTGCAGGTTTAGGAATTCTGCCTCTGTTGTTTTCGCCCCTGCGGAAATGGAACCGCAGAGGCGAGTCCGCTGAAGAGGAAATTGGAATGCGGAAGCGGACTAGAGCGCAGGGGCGGTCCCTTGTCCGCAAAGGCAGCATCGCAGGTGCGAGAATGGGACCGCAGAAGCGGTCAGGAGATGGATTGGGGAATTCCGCAGAAACGGTTGAGTCTTCGCTTAGGCGAGTCCGCAGAAGCGGACTCGTATTCGTAGGTGCGGAAATATCCGCAGGAGCGGACTGCTGTTTGCAGAAGCGGCCTCGTGGAAGCGGCCCTTGGCTCGCAGAAGCGGATTGGGCCAGCAAGGCCTGGGATTTCGCACAAGCGACAAAATGTCGAGGAAGCGGATTCGCAGAAGGGGAAAATAATCCACAGAAGCGGAAATCGACCTGGGTTTAATGAGCAGTAAGGGTTAAAATTTCAGAAACATTTCCAAACTTTGAGAGCTCGGCTTAAGGTGCGAATTAGGTGATTTTGAAGGAGAACTCGAGGGGTTTCTTCAGGTAATCAACTATGGACTCCAATTATGATTGTTGTTGATAATATTATGCAAGTTTTCATGAAAATGGAAGAATTTGGGGTAATTAATGGGGGTTTTCACCCTAGGCCTAAACTTTAGAAAATCAAGAGTTTGAATAGGCAAATGGAGTCCGAACTTAGTAAACTTTATATGCATAGACTCGTATTGAAACGAGGGTTCTGAATATGTAACTTTCGTGATTTTTCGAGAAGCGTACCAAAAGTTGGGTTTTGGCAACTTGTGGGTTTTGATGTGTTTTGAGTTGTTTTGATTAGGTAATGCCGAATTGGCCTATTCTGATATGATTCTATTGATTTTTATCAGATACTACACCTGTGGAGGCCAACATTCGCGGCAAGAGAGTTGTCTCTTAGCGGTTTTGTACGGGAGTCGAGGTAAGTGGCTTGTCTAACCTCGTGTGGGGGAACCTTTACCCCTAGGATATTATGTGATAGTGTAAATGCCTTGTACGCGAGGTGGCGGGCGTGTACATGCGCTGGTTGTTGTAGCTCACTTTACTTGAATTGTCCAATTCGTGATATTCCTGTTCTTAGTTTATTAAATGGTGATATTTACCCGGTAATCGTTAGGGAAGCATGATTAGATAGGATTTATCTGTCTAATTGCCTAATTGTCTTACTTGAACTTCTCGATGATTGTTGGCACTAGTCCTAGGTGAAGTTGTAGTTGAGCATATTATATTTTCTTTGTGCGTTTTCTTTATTTGTTGTGTTGGTGGACTGCGGGTTCAATTCCCGGAGATCCCAGGGCTGTGGGTTCGATTCCCAGAGACTCGGATTGCTATTGTTTGTGGACTGCGGGTTCAATTCCGGAGATCCAAGGGCTGCGGGTTCGATTCCCGGAGACCCGGAGTTTATTGATATATTATTGAGATACGGATTGCGGGTTCGATTCCCGGAGATCCTGAGATTTTGAGACACATCCTGAGATACTGAGATACGGACTGCGGGTTTGATTCCATGGAGATCCTGAGATCATTGAGATACATCCTGAGGTATTGAGACATGGGCTGCGGGTTCGATTCCCGGAGACCCGGAGATACCGTTATTGGGACTGCGGGTTAAATTCTCGTAGCTCCTAAACTGTCGATTATAGAGTGGGACTGTGGGTTCAATTCCCACAGGTTCTGGACTTGTTGATTGAGTTTTCTGTTTAGTTGATTACTTGTTGTTAGCTTAATCGTAGACGGTTGCAGTGATCACTTTATTGTTGTTATTTCGGAATTATTATCATTTAAACTGCTTATTGTTGTTATTATCATTATGTTATTGTTCTCTCAGTAGGGCCCTGACCTTCCTCGTCACTACTCCATCGAGGTTAGGCTTGGCACTTACCTGAGTACCGCCGTGGTGTACTCATGCTACTCTTCTGCACACTTTTGTTGTGCAGATCCAGGTACATCAGGACAGGCTTATACCAGGTGACTCAGCAGAGCATTCGGTGACCTCGAGGTATGATCTGCTACGTCCGCGGATCCGGAGGCCCTCCTTCTATTCTGATAGTGATAGTAGACATTTTCCTTATTTCGTTGTTGTTAGATACTCTTGAGAATAGAGCCACAGTTGTACTTCCATTTTAGTCTGTGTTACCCGTGGGATTCCGGGTCTTGGTGGTATTTTTATACAGTGTGTTTGACGAGTGTATGTGCCAAGCGGCACGAATTGCATTTCCTGTTTACATCGTTTTTCCGCTACTTCTTGTTAATGATCACAAACTTGTACATTCCGCAACGTGTTACGCTTACCTAGTCACGGGGACTGGGTGCCGTCATGACATGTTCACGATTGGTGAACTAGGGTCGTGACAATTTATCATTAAGGAAAATCAATACATAAATTACTAACTCTGAATCAATTATCCATTGTACATGAGAACTTAAAAGATTGTTTCTACTTTCGATTCCAAAATAGTTGTATCTACTAGTTGAAAGGTTTAAGAAAAACGGTTTGATTATATATGAGACTTGATCAAATTGAATGATTCAACTAATTACTTATAGTATCTAAGTTATCTGGAACTAAGTCGAGTTATTTACAGCTACACTATTATACTACTTGACTAATAAGAAATAAACCTGTTCAATGTTTTCAAAGCCAATCCTATACTAATGAATCTTGAAGTGATCGTTTCTCTTTTTAAAACTTACACAAACTTGAGTTTTATTTCTTAAACAGATTAACTACATGAAGCTTGATTTAAACAGTCTACACATTCCAATGACATAACTCGAATACCCCACATTTAAAAATCCAAAGACTTAAGCATGACTACACCACTGTTTTTGCTATGACTCAACTCATTACCAAGTTATTAACCCAATTATGAATGAATTACTGTTTGGATCTAATGTTTTCTATTTTCGAAGCTCATCTATGTTTAAATGCAGATCTATGTCATTAGCTATGTGATTATGATTTACGAAAACTTCTGTGAAGAAATAGTTAATGGTTTGAAAACTGTGATTAGTTAACTTATGCTTTAAGGTTTTACGTATTAAACTAGGTGATGAACTATCTACGCTACACTATCAACTATTAAGTTGTTACAATGTTTTGTCCTTGTTCTTCTACTACTACATACTATAATACAATTAAAACTAAAGATCCTCACTAATACTTAACAACTAATGACATTATGAAACTACACAGTACATGATTACATAAGCATTAAACTGAAACTTCATGTTATTTCAGCCAAATCAACATTACAGCTTCGATTGAACAGTAGTGTACCTGAACCAGCAAGAGAAACAAATGAGTCTAGGGGGTTAAAGCAAGTAAGCAACAACAATAAACTCGAACAGCAAATGCAACAGTGATGGTTGAATATCAATGAATAGAAGACCACAGCAACAGCAAGAATAGAAATCCAAGCAGCACTCGAGAAAAACCCACAAGAACAGATGAATACCCCAAAGTTCTCACTTGAAATAATGCAGGAAAAGACTATTGCTATATTACTACTATTTTCTCTAAACTTTTCTTCAAAAGCCAGCCCCTATCACACTCTTTTTTATGGTATTTATAGTTGTGAGAAGGGCTGATGACTTTGGGAGAAAGAATGGGATTAAATCCCACTTCTCCCCCTTTTAAAATTACTAAACTTACACTAAGGCCCATATTTCAGTTATCAAATCCCTTCCAGCATGTGCTGGAAGGTTATTTTAGATTCCTTTTTGAAGCTTTTACCACAATATCCCTAAGGGTTAAAGATTTTTACAGATTTCCCTTTTTAGGGAGACCATTATACAATCTCTGTAAAATTGCATAAATCAGGGGTACAAATGACTCCCTTAACACTATATGTTCTAAATAATTCACTATTTTACCTATTTGGCTTCCTTTTATACCCTTAGTGATTTTGCTGTTTTACCCGACCTACCTAGGTCAGGTATTCAGCATTTAGGACTTATTTAACTAATGCCCAGTCCTTGCATTGGTATTTAAGGACTGGCCAGTTCTACTATTTCAAACTTAGCCTCTTTTGTTTCATTTTCAGTCAACTAAGACCTTTTATTTCATTTTAAAACTAATTGCAGGACTAGCCTGCTTTATTGTTGTATTTAAACTATTTAATTTTTAGCCAGTCTCAAGTTGAGACTTGGCTTGGGTAACTGAACCCATTTGTTGAACACAGTTGGGCCCAAAGCCTTTGCAGGCTTAGCCACTTGTGGTTCAGGGCTCAAATGAGCCTTGGCAAGTCTGAACTTGCAGACTTAGCCAATCTTTTACATAACTGACCTATTTAAACTGAACACAGGCCGGGCTAAGGTCTTTGCAGACCAAGCCACTTGAGATTCAGGGCTCAAATGACCCTTGGTGAGTCTGCACTTGCAGACTTGCACCATTTGTTGCACAACTAGCCTTTTTAAGGTGGGCCAGTGTGCTGGACCTTGTAGAGTTGGTCAATTTGAAAAATTGACAACTCTTTGGTCACTTGTTATCTTATAACCTATGTTTGTTTGATTTTCAGTCTTAAACCTATTTCAAAACTAGCCATTTTTAGGGAACTTAGCACTAGCAGCTATAACCAATCCCCTAAGGTTAATGAATGTTAATCATATGCTCATACTAACAAGAACTACTGAAAACTCAGTCATTTTCAACATGTATTGCACACATAGCCACATAAGATCAAACAATGTGCATCAATCAATTAAAACTCAGAAGGGGAAATTTGATAGGGTTGAATCCTAATTAATCAATTCACATTACCCAATTTCATGTCACAACGTGTCAATAAATATCAATTTAGACTTAATTACAAGCAGTTTATGTCAGATGATAATTGAAAAACCTCAAGACCTTCAAGGTTCATGGCATAGACATGCACATAAGCATAGACCCTCACAAACAATCAGTAAGAGATGAAATATGGCTTAATCAGACATAAGGACCACAAAATAAGTACTAACTCTAACTTTGGTATATAAGAATTAAGCATAAAAAGAGTCATGGGGAAGCAGTGAAGAAGAGTCCTAACATCTAACATGTCAAGTAATAGAAGAAGAAACAAAATCAGATGATCATGCTTATGAAAGAACAAAAAAGGTGGTATAGATCAATTATTAGAGTCAAATCATGATTTTCATCAGGAGATGCAGGGGAAAAGATGAAGTAGAACAAACTCAATATAGGAGACCAACAATTAGTCCTAGCGCTAAGACTAAACATGAAAAAGACCAGAAGAGAAGACTTATTCAAACTTATTGAGAGCTAATAAAGATAGACTAATACAGGATAAGAGTTAAAGCTTAAACATGCAAAAGGAGATGTCGAAGACCAACAAAAATGGAGAAACTTAATACTAGTCAAAAGAAAAAAGAAAAATATCCAAGTCAAGCCTTCAAATCAAAACAAAAGTCCAAACAAGGAATCATAAAGAGAGGAATAGACATGCTGTTGAAGACTTAGAAGAAAAAGAACATGATAGACAGAACAGAAGAACAAAGTCAAAATAAGGAAACGAACAAGATGAACAAAAACCCTAATACTAAAAGGCTCTTTGAATCAGAGAAACAAACACCGATGACATAGAAAAATATCATAAAGGAAAGATATGAACAATGAACAAATCAGAATAAACCCTAGTAGTAACAAATGAAGTACAGGATTTCAGGTTCTTAAGAATAGAAAAACAAACAAAGATATCAAGACAAAAGTAATAAAATAGAGGAAAAACATGAATATTAATAGATAAAAGAAACAGATAAGGCAGAGAAGGGAAAAATGGCACTTAGCTTAGCAGGGCCTGTCCCTTGAGCTTCCCCATTCACTCTTCTCACTCTTTTTTTTCCAGTTTTTCAGACTCTTTGTTTCTTTTCTTTCGTTTTTCTTTATTTTTCTTTTTCTGGTTTTTCTTTTAGACTTCAAGGTGAAGTCTTTTGGGTTTTTTATTTGGAGTGGGGTATTTGGGAGAGGTAAAGACCAGATCTTGATTAAGGCTTGGTTTTGAGTCGCCGGAGTTAGGGTTCCGACGACTTTGTTTGGGATATTCGAAGAGTTCTAGGAACATTTAAGGGGTTTCAAGGCCATAGGAGGGTAGATCGGACCAAGGCGGTCCTTTTGGCATTGGTTTGAAGAGGGTTCTTGTTGTTTGGTGGTCACCGGAGGTAGGTTCCGGTGACCGGCATATCAAGAACGAGGGTTATGTTTTAGGGTTTTCTATGGTTTTGAGGGAGTTTGAGGTGGAGAAGAAGAAGAAGAGAGAGGAGGGGTGAGAGGATGGCTGGAGACCACCGTGGGAGGTGGTGGCCTCCATGGCCGGCTAGAGTTTCAGAGATGATGAGGACGAATATAGAGAAGAAGAGGGACGGGAGAGAAGGGCGGCTAGGGTTTGGGGGGATTGAAATAGCTGGTCTTCTTAGACCAAAGCCTTTTATAAGTGAGGGGTATAAGGTGATCTGGGCAGTTGGTTTGATGGAGATCAACGACCCTCAGCAGCGTTACTAAAACGACGTCGTTCAATTGCTAATGAGACCAAAGGTCTCTTCCGTTAGATCATTCCACACGAACGGCTCAGATTAATCCTCACATCTCAATTAATTAGAAAAGTCCGCTAATTATTCCAACCGTTGGATTTATCCTGAATGAATAGTGGAGATTGAGTCTCACATCTCAATTAATCAAATAACTTCGGATTGATTCTTAGCCGTTAGATTAGACCTGATGAACGACTGAGATCAAATCCTTTGGTGGCCTGGACTGGATCTCTTTGGGCTAAAAGTATTTGGGCCATTCAATTTAATTCTTTTTGGCCCAAAGTGATTATACCCGCATGTATTTTTGTATTTTCTGATGTTTTAATTATTTTTATGCACTTTCTTTTGTATTTTTGTTTTCTTTTCTTTTGTATTATTTAAATTATTCAATTCCCTACTTTCACTAATTTTCTAATATTTTTTGGCAATTTTCTACTATTCTTTCCCTAATTTCCGCTATTAATGTTCTTTTTTGTTGATTTTCTTTTAACTACTTAATTCAAATTGCATGTATCTAACCTATTTTTTTTATTTTCTAATTTGAACTATTTAAACACATAAAGATGTATTTAATTCCAAGCAAGACATGCAAGTACACTCAAAAATATTATTTTATTTTAATTTTGGAATTTTGCTTACCTAGTGCCACTGTAGGAGCCACTGTGGGAGTCACAACCATTACTAATGTAGGAGCCACTGTGGGAGTCGGCATGTTCTCCCCTTCGGATATTTTATTCACCACCACAGCGTACATGACTTGGTGTACCCACGGGCCCTGATCTCCTTCAGTTTCTTCGAATGGTCTGATAGTATTGCAGACATCATCTTATCCATGTACTATGATCTGCTGTTGTTCCCATTCAAATTTTACCATCTGATGCAGAGAGGAAGGCACAGCTTTCGCCGCGTGGATCCACGGACATCCCAATAAAAGATTGTAAGAAACAACAACATCTAGCACCTGGAACTCCATAGTGAAGTCCACCGTTCCTATAGTAATCTCCAATACAATATCCCCTAAAGTGGTAAATCCCCGTACACATACACCGTTCCGATGGATTCTATCAGAATTGACCTTCAACTTTCCCAAGGTTGAGAGTGGAAAAATATTGGTACTTGACCCGTTTTCCCCTAGAACACGGGTAACTACAGATTCTTCACACTTGACTGTGAGATATAGTGCTTTGTTATGCTCCGTTCCTTCAAGCGGCAACTCATTATCTAAAAATGTTATCTTGTTTGTCTCAAAGATCTTATTCGTGATTTTCTCCAAATGGAATACTGAAATCTTCTCAGGCATATGTGCTTCATTCAAAATTTTCATCAATGCCTTCCTGTGCTCTCTAGAATGAATTAGCAATGATAACAATAAAATCTGCGTGGGCGTTTTTCTGAATTGCTCCACTATCGAATAGTCCCGAGCCTTCATATTTTTCAAGAACTCTTTCGCTTCCTCATCAGTAACTGCCTTCTTCACATGAGTCGGTTCGCCTTTACCACTTTTGTCTTCCTAAACTCTTCCGGGGCAAAGCATCGCCCAGAGCGAGTTAGGCCATGTGTTTCATTAACTTCTCCTTTAACTTCCTTCCCCTTGTACATCACTGTAACTTTATTATAGTTCCACGGTATGGCCCTGGTGTTCACGACTTGTATCTGCACCACCGGTTTGATAACCACAGGTTCCACATAAGCTCCCTTCACGGTCAACAAAGGTTTTGCTCCCGGCACTATTATCTTCACGGGCTCAACCACTGATGGTTTCTTCATTGGTAACTCAGCTGATGCTTTCTCCTTTTCAATTTCCCTTTCCACCTTGTTATTAGCTTTAATCATCATTACTGATTGAGAAGGTTTCCTACTTCTCTCTCCCTACTCCAACTCTATCATATGCGTCTCATGATGGGCTGCTAGTGGATTCTGTGTGATATTGGGAGTTTCTGGAGCTTGCACTTCAATCCTCCTAGTATCAATAAGTTCCTGTATGGTGGACTTTAAATTCCAACACTTTTCTGTATCATGTCCCGGCGCCCGGAACAATACTCACATCGGACTGATTGCTCTAGATTTCTGGGTGGTGGGTTTGGAATTTTTGGTTCAATAGGGCTTAACATCCCTAGCTCTCTTAAGCGGTGAAAAAGACTGGTATATGACTCCCCTAATGGAGTAAATGTCTTCTTTCTTTGGGCTCTATCTCCTCTTACTTCTAGATCTGGACGGAAATTGGGTCAATTTGGACTTTTGTATGTTTTGGTAGGCGGGTAGGCATTTTGTGAGAGGTAGACATTTTGTGGAGCTGGGGTACACCATGCACATGGAGGCAGTGGGTAATGTTGAGCATTTGGGACGGAAAAATGTGGAGTGGTGGGAGGATAATATGGTGGAGGTGGGTTGTAGGGTGTTGATGGATATGGTTGGTATGGGCGAGGTGGATGATGATATGTATTGGGGCCCCGAGACCATGATCTACCTTCGATACCGCAACTTCCTGCTTCTTCTTTTTGCCAATCGATCCTCCAGTTCCAGTTTGTATTGCCTGGTTTGTGGCCTTAATAGCCGAATAACTTATGATCTTATTTGTCTTTAACCCCTCTTCTACAACGCATCCCAACTTGACCACCTTGTTGAAGGTTTTTCCAATTGCCGATACCAAGTGACCATAGTAAGTTGGCTCCAAAGCCTGTAGAAAACAGTCCACCATTTCTGATTCCATCATGGAAGGGTATACTCGTGCAACCTGCTCCCTCCATTTGAACCCGTATTCCCGGAAACTTTCCCCGTGTTTCTTCTCCATTTTAGTTAGTGATAGCTGGATAATCTCTATATTGTATTGGAAATGGTTGGCAAATGATGGAGCTAGGTCATCCCAGATGAACCACCTGGTATGATCATGTCTAGTATACCATTCCAGCGCTGAACCACTTAAGCTCTGGCTAAAATAAGCCATAAGTAACTTGTCTCTTCCCCCTACTCTGCGCATTTTACTACAGTAACCCCTCAGATGGGCTACTGGATCCCCGTTATCGTCATACATATCAAACTTGGGTAGCTTAAACCCAGCCGGGAGCTGTACCTCCAGAAATAAACATAAATCTTTATACGCAACACTCACTTGGCCTCCTAGCCCTTGTATGTTATGAAAGGACTGTTCAAGACTTTTCATCTTACGGTCCATCTCTTCTTGTTCCAAATTTCCGACAGGTTTTCCCTCTTCTGTCATGTCTATGAGCGGTATGTAGGAGTCATGTTGCCTGAATGTTGGTTCTGGTGGATAATAATGAGTGTCATGAACATGGAACACATGCTCGCTAGAAGATTTGTGTAGAGCAGCAAGTGGCGGTGCCACGTATACCGGAGCGACCTGAGGTGGAACTTATTTGGACAGTTGTGGTGGTTCTTGTGAAGTTATAGCATAATAATGTTGGTAAGTTGGGTATTTGGAGGATGAATTCATAATAGCTGGTTCAGGATTTGGGTTTGTAGGAGGGACATATGCTGGATTGGCTGGATAGGAAGGTAAAGGTTGACCCCTAGACCAGGCCTGGTACATCTCCAACATTTGCTGTCTTAATTTGTTCATCTCCTCTTTCATACTAGCAATGTCCACAACTTCTTCCTCCTATACCAGATCCATAATAGTGGGCTCGATCTCTTGAGTCACTGCTTTAGTCATAGCTTTTGAACGTGTATTGTAGCTGTGATGTGCCAGAATGCCAGTTGCCAACTGAAAATCTGATACTCATCAACAACAAAACTCGTTAATAATTAGCTCATAAGGGGTAAAATATCATAATTAAGAATCACAACTTCTGCCTTAGTCATTATGCATCATCCCGACATTTATTCCTCTTTTTACCACCATTTTTCATTTCACCTCTATTCTTCATTGCTTTTCTATTCGTTTTTTTTCTTTTCCATTTTTTTTCAGTTTTGCTTTTTCATTCCTACATGTTTGCCTATCGCCCAGACAACTTATATAAAAATGGAAGAAAATAACAATAACTTCTTTTTGTATTTTTTCATTGATACTTGAAACATCGGTTACAAATGATGTTGTACAACAAATGGAGAAGAAAAATACAAATACAAAATGCATGCCCTATGAATACATTAAAGCTCCTAGTGCCCGCGGGACATCGTTCGGTCTTGCCGCGGGCCTATATGCTAATTCACTTTAGAGTTTATCCAGGTCGGTCATTACTTGCTTTACAAAGAACTTTACTGCTAATGTGAATGTTTATTGGGACATATCTTCACACAATTGGCATTTCCTCGTGATGTACTGAGCAATGTTGACGATTATTTCCCTGATGACCCCTTTTTCCTGAAGCAGCCTACCAATCTGTTTGGCACGAGCGTCTAAGGTTTGTTGGTTCTTCTTTTGTAGTTGTTGTAGCTCCAACTCTAACCGAGCCATAGCCATGTAGCAATGTTCTCTCTCTACTTCGAACTCTTTGATTTGTTTGCTACTTTTGACTTCGGCTATAATGATTTTCTTTCTCAATCGGGCTACCTCAACCTTGTGTTCATCTTGTAATTGATGAACCATTCTAACCCTTTCCTCAGCATTTCTGGCCAGTTGTTTCAGAACCCCGACTAACTCTTTTTCTTCTTTATCAAGATCAAAGCTATAGTCATTAACTTTGCGCTGAAGATTTTCGATCAATTTCTCATCTCGGGCTAGGCGAACTGGGGTTTCGGCTGTAGTTTTCATCTTTGCAATTTGAGCCTTTAAGTTTTCATTCTCTTTTCTCAGTTGCTTATTTTCTCCCTTATCGAATGCCGCTTGTAAGCTGCTACCGCTGTACTCATTTTCTCTGGCCACCCAATCTTTATGTTCCTCAGACTGCTCGGCCAATTCTTAAATGTGAGGCCTCTTCATTGGTCTATCGTGCTCGACATCCCGGCGATACCATGCGGCATACCCTGGTGATACTTCCCCTTGAGCTCGGTTTCCCACAAAAGTGTCTACCCACAAGCAGACATTCATTCCAAATTTGTTGAATCTTTGCTTCCGGGAATTGTCCTTCCGGACTGATTTTTACGGCTTGTAGGCTGAGGTCCCCGTCTTTTGGTATAACCTGATATCTCCCGAGTTGCTGTAGTACGCTGGATGGCATATAAGGCTGAATGCTTTTAAGACCCATTATCAAGAAATGCGATCCTTCTGTTGGCATGTATATCACCTCGTTGAGGGGCAACCATCCGTATGCCCAATCAATTTGGCTGGCAGTCAACGATCGCAAGTATGTAATCCAACCTTTTGCTCCTTCTGTCAGCTTAACTTCTTTTGTTCTCATATAAAACTCTTCAATGCACGTCTTTTCAGATGACCCGTAACTCGAGAATGGAGGGTGACGACACAAATGTTCTATCAACCATATCTAGAAAATCAAATTGCATCCCTCGAAGAAGTCATGCCCTGCTTTACAGGATGTGAGGGCACGGAAGATATCAGCTACAATCATCGGTGCCAGTGTGCTATTATCTTGCACAAGAAGAGTAATGGTAACCCCGGCGACCCTTATATCAATGTTTCCATCTTTCCTCGGGAATATGACTAATCCCAGGAATGCCACTATAAAGGCGAATTGCCTATGCTCTTCCCACTTAACTTGGTTAGATTTATTGTAGAGTTTGTTCGTATGGGTCGTTAAATCCCCCAATATGACCATATCTACGGTAGATGAAACTTAAGTACAAAATCCATGAGCTAAGTCTTCATTATGGACGTTCCTGGCGATTTTCAGGGAATCGAGGAACCTGTGCACTGTAATTGCCCTTGGAGCCACCGGGTATTTATCCTTCAGGGGAAGCTCACCTTTCCCGATATAATAAGCAATTTCTTCTAATGTAGGAGTGAGCTCAAAATCTGAGAAGTGTAGAACATTATGCGCAGGATCCCAACAAGTGACGAGAGCCCGAGTGATATCACCACAGGGTATTATGTCATCAACCCAGTAAGATCTTTCAGATAGTGTTAGACCCATACCTGCCCTTCTTGACCCAAATCGTTCCACCATAGTCTTAACTCCAAAGGGATTTTACTCATTAAAGCAAAGGGTTCATTTTGTACTGTGCTCATCCTGCACATTTATTAAAGGCGATTTTATTCAGAAAAAAGGAAAATATTTTTTCAAAGACAATTTTAATTTTTGAAAGAATTATCCTTTTCAGGCTATTTATTTTGAAAAGAAAAAGACATGACTTCAAAGTGGCCATTTTTGCAAAAACAGCCTTACGGCGTCCTTTCGGAACATTCGGCTAGTTCTAAAAACAACAATCACTTCGATTTATTGAAAACTAAAACTCAATATTTTTGGTCATTTTCTAAAAGGGTTGTTGGATCCTGTCAAGGGTTGCCTACATATCCCACCTAATGGCGAGAATCAAACATGCGTAGTTCGGTCAGATTGTTATGTGACCAATTATTTCAACAAATTGTTCTACCTATTTTTCAGAGTTTCGCCAAATTTCAATGCTTTCTATTCTAGATTTTCTCTTTCTTTTGTTTTTCAGGAATTTTGCCGGTCCGCATAATGATCCAAGCCAAATAAATGCAACATATAATATGCTCGGTCTTTAATATTCCGGGTCACTTGTCCTAGAAGGACCCAACCCCTGTGTTGAGTCCCCTAAATCAGATATGATGCAAATAATCGCCCTAGACCTATGTTCAATATCATATTGTTTCATATGGTGCTAGACCGTATACCCGAGTGGACAACTTAGATCGAGGAGGGGGCTACGTACCGAGGACCCGCGGGATCGTTTGCCTTTGTAACTTATCCGACCTCTATTTCTTATTTTTGGTATGACTTAACAGAAAGGGGATTCTCAACCAGTAAGCACATCCCCGGAGGTAAGAAGTGAAGGGTTTTCGGCACAATTTTATATATACAATCCATGTAATATCAAAGCGGTAAACACGTAGCACATTGATCAAAGCATATAATGAAGTCAAATAACATCAAGAACGACAATTCAATCGAGCTCGAATTCTTAAACCCTGAACCGAAGTTCTGGGTTGCTTATCACCAGCAGAGTCGCCAGAGCTGTCACACCTCCCTTTTTACTACCTTTCTATTTCCCGAAAAGGAGAATAAGGAATAACTCGTCAATTACCAATACACCCGGAAGGGATAGAATAATAACAACGAGGAAGGAGTTTTTCCAATTTAAGGACAATCGGAACGGGATTTTTATTTAAAGTTTTAGAGTCGCCACTTGGGAAAATAATTGTGTCCCAAGTCACCGGTTAATCACGAATCCGAGGAAGTTGACTTTTTTTAAATAGTCCGCGCAACAAGAAATCCGGATAAAGAATTCTGTTAACTCGGGAGAAGGTGTTAGGCACTCCCGAATTCAGTGGTTTTAGCACGATCGCTCAACTGTCGTTTTGACTTTACTTGATTTTGTTATATGCTTTTTACAATATGTATATGTTTCATTTTTAATATTTTTATGACTTGCGACGTCGCGAAAACGTATTTTGAGTCACACCGCAACTAGTACGCCTGTGACTTTAACACATTTCGGCTTTGTCGAGATATAAGATTTGAGTCACATTAGATGTGCACTCATATTAAGGAAGGTATATTTAAAATCGTGCCTATAACGCCTAACGGCTTATTATACTTTAGGAAAGACCGTGAAAATTTCTAAATGGTCTTCCCGAACCTATCACTTATTATCATTCATATGGGGGCCCCACATATTTCGTTCTTAAACGAGGCTCGTACCGTTATTTTTAATAGTCCAATCCTAATAAGGGCTATATT
Source organism: Nicotiana noctiflora (assembly GCA_032618575.1). Classification (NCBI taxonomy): domain Eukaryota; kingdom Viridiplantae; phylum Streptophyta; class Magnoliopsida; order Solanales; family Solanaceae; genus Nicotiana; species Nicotiana noctiflora. The sequence continues at coordinate 33,942 of JASVEL010012617.1, forward strand.
TTCTATTTTTTTGGTATTCCCCTAATTATTTTTAGCTGGTATTGTAATTTCAGAATCAATGTCCAGGCCTATTATTTATGTTTCCCGGCCTGGGCACTTATGGGCTTGAACTAATGGTCTAGTCTGCATATCTAGGTTCCAGAAACTCAAAATACGCTAAATTCGTTATTCATAAACCCAAAGATGAATCCAATTGGATCCAAGTCTGCACTACTTTTTAAGCCCAGGCCAAACGACAGAAAAAGTAGAAAACAGACTCGGAATTTCATGACTGATATACAGGTGCTCAACAACAGTAGGTAAAATGAACCAAATTGTATTTATTTCAGAAGAAAATAGAAGTACAGATTTAACTATATCAATTCTAAATCCCAGTTATATATCATTAATCAAATTTGAACAACAGACTACTATTTCACATACTTTATTAACAACATGCTACTCAACATGCGAATTAAACTGTTATTAATCACTAGTTGTAACTCATACTATTTTGATCATGATTATCGATTACTAATTAAACTCAAACAATAAGCTATTTGTATCAACTATTCCAGACAGTGATATGATACTTAACTCTGTAAATTAACTACAGATTCTATCTTACACCATTTCTAATTGTTATTGAACTAATTGAAGTGAAGGAACAGACTGAGACTAAGTTAATTATCACATTCTAATTCATGAAGACAAATGTGGTTATTATGCAAACTATGAAATTGTTTTTAACTAGGTGAGTTGATTTAACGAGTTAACCTGTTTTTAAATTAAACCTAAGTCGATTATGACTGCAAGTGTTCTATATTACTCTATCTATTACATTGTTCGAGTTTCGCATATATTTAACTATTATATTTGTTCCTATCAAATTACAAAAAAATCTTACAGATAATTAACATAACATTTTTAAAAATACAAAAGCAGATTCTAGCTAAGAAACTCAATACAATTTCATTTCTTCAAATAGCTGATAGTTACATATCTAGGTCGAAATGTGTGCCTAATTCAGCAAAGTAAAAGCTTATAAGTCTAGGATGCAAATGAAGAAGAAGGATAGTCAGCGATCACAGCAGCAGAATCAATAGAGAGCAAATCACAGCAATACAGCAAACACAGTCGAATACAATCCTCAAATCCAGCAGATAAGTAATCCAAATAATAGAGTTGAAGAAAACCCAATAGAATCCAATAGTGTAGAATATCAAAAGATCCTAATTGAATTTCGAAATTATACTCAACTATACTCAGAATTTCACTCTTTATTTCTGGTGTATCACTCTTAGTTTCAGAAAGTTTTCTCTGAATTTCTAGAATCCAGCCTTTTTCAGGCTTAGTTACAGCCTATTTATAATGTTTTTGGTGAAATTTGAGGGGGAAATTCAAAAATCTTATTACAAGTTCCCTCCCCTTAATTCTCTAATTAATTGCAGTTTGATACCTTATTTCGGATGTGAAATGCCTTCCAACCCTTGCTGGAAGGTTCCAGGGCATTCGTTTTGCTTATTTTAAGGGTGTATTACTATAGTGCCCTCACTTGCTAAGGATTTTAATAGTTATGCCTTTTTATTAGGTCTCTTTTACTCTTTATTTTATGCCTTATTGCAGAAATACTAAGCTTGAATGTCTATTTTATCCCTGCAGGCTCTATTAAATCTACAATTATGCCATTTCTTATTCCTTGTATACCCATATTACTGTGTATCATTTACCCGACCTGTTAATGGTCCGGGTATCCTGAATTAGTTACTTATTTAACTGCTGGCCATCATTTATAAATCATTTAAGACTTGGCCAGCTTTAACCTTAGTTCTTTTCAGTTTTAACCTCTTTAAGAGGTAACCCTTTTTATTATTACTTATCTAATTGGATTAGATTTGCAGGACTAGCCTATTTCTTATTTAGACTTTAAATTTGCAGAATTAGCCACTCCAATATTTAAGGAGTGGCCCAATTAATCACATAGTCCTAAGTCATTTCACTTGTAGCCAGATTAGGTTACTTTTCAATAATAGCCCAACTACTAATCGTTTGTTTATTACAGCTATAACCAATACCATAAAGCAGAGTAGGATTAATCATAGTCTAACCTATTAATTCATTACAAATACAGCCAACTTATGTCATTTTGCACACATAGCCTAAATCAGAAATCACTTATCAATTATCCAAAACTCAGAGGGAATTTAGATAATGGTTGAATCCCAGTTAAATAACTCATAATTTCAGACTTAGGCATAGTTAACAAATCAGACATAAAGAAGCATATTTATACCAAATTCATATGTTGACTTATATAAAAACCTTAAAAAGCTAAATATATCAGTTAAGCATAATAAACAAAATAGATGATAGGTTAATGATAGAAACCCTCAGAAAATTATCAAACTAGAATATGCAAAGGAGTATAGAAATCAGAAGATAAAACAATCAGAAGATATGTAGAAGATTAAAGTATAAGAAACTTGAAACAGAAAACATACAAAGATTAACTACAGAAAATAAAGAAAACAACTAAACAAAGCTCATGCAAAAGATTAACTACAGAAGCAAAGAAGGCAAAAATAGACAAAGAAAAACATGCAAAAGATCGAAAACACAAAAGAGAAGAGAAGATGCACTTAGCTTAGCAGGATTGGTCTCTTGTGCTTCCTTATCTCTATCTTTCTTTTCTTTTTATTTTTCTTTTCTTTTCTTCCAGTCTTCAGAGACTCGAAGTCTTTATTTTTTCAAGATTTACTCACACAAGTTTGTTATGTTGGGTTCTTGAAGGTGAAAATATGCTATAGATATTATGGTGGGTGTATTTGGGGTGGGTCTTGTTGGGTGTTCGCCGGAGGTAGGGTTCCGGCGAACTTCTTTTGAATATTCGAGAACTTACAGTGATATTCGAAAGAAATCAGCTACGTAGGGTGAAAGATCCACTCGTAGTGGTTATATGGTGTTATTTTGAGAGGGGGATTCAAAGGTTGAAGGTCACCGACAAAGATTCCGGTGACCGGACTTTCAAGAAAAGTTGAAGTTTTCTAGTTTTTCTAAGGTTTCAAGGTGGTCTTGGGTGAGGAAGAAGGAAAGAGTGAAGTTTGGGGTCGAGGGTGGCTGGAGACGACCATGGATATTGGCCAGTCTCTTTGAGGAAGATGACGGAGACGAAGAATAAGAAGGGAGAAAGGCGGCTAGGTTTTGGGTGTTTGGTTCTGATCTATAATGAACGAGAGATGAAGTTTATATACTTCCCCAGGCTTGGGCGATCCTGGCCTTTGGATCATTTTTTATCAACGGCCAGGATCAGTTGGTCCTATACGATGTCGTTTGAGTTTTAATGAAGAACGCCGGCCTCCGTTAGATCACTTGATTTGGATGGCCAAGATTAAATCACTAATACTACGTCGTTACTTATTCAACGAGACTCAGTAGTGTCCGTTTGATCAATTATTTGGACGGCCAGGATTTAATCCTTCCAAACGCTGTCGTTTCTTCTAGTAGTTGGACCGGACAGTGTTTCTTTTGGACTATTATACTTTGGGCTTGAAATTTTGGCTCAATCTGTATTTCTTATGTATTTTCTTGTGTATTTACTTATTTTTTGTATTTTTCTTTTTATATTTTATTTTTCTCTTTTTGTATTCTTTTCAATTATTGCTTCTATTTTATTTTCCTATTTTTTTCTAATTTTTCTGGTATTTTTATGACATTTTTGCTATTTTTCTTTAATTTTCCGGTATATTTGTATTTTTTGTTAATTTTCCTTAATTCCTTTAGTTTTTGTGACATTCTCAAATTAACCTCTTTTTTTTTTTAATTTTTGATTTCACATTGTTTCAATCACAAACACACACTTTATTTTAATTAAGCACATTATATAAAAAATCTTATTTATTTTTAATATTGGAATTTATTTGCTTAGGGAAAAAGTCACGCGCTCATAGTGAATACCATGGCCATACCATGGAACAATGATAAAGTTACAGTGATGTGTAAGGGGAAGGAAGTTAAAGGAGAAATCAATGAAACACATAGTTTAACTCGCTCAGGGCGATGCTTTGCCCCGGAAGAACTGAGGAAGACAAAAGTGGTAAAGGAGAACCCAACTCATGTGAAGAAGGCAGTTACTAAAGAGGAAGCGAAAGAGTTCTTGAAAAATATGAAGGCTCAGGACTATTCAATAGTGGAGCAATTGAGAAAAACGCCCGCGCAGACTTCGTTGTTATCATTGCTAATTCATTATGATGAGCATAGAAAGGTGTTGATAAAAATTTTGAGAATGAAGCCCATGTGACTGAGAAGATTTCAGTATGCCATCTATAGAAAATCACGAACAAGATATTTGAGACAAATAAGATAACATGTTCAGATAATGAGTTGTCGCTTGAAGGAACGGAGCATAACAAAGCATTATACCTCACAGTCAAGTGTGAAGAATCTATAGTAACCCATGTTCTGGTGGACAACGGGTCAAGTGCCAATATTTTCCCACTCTCAACTTTGGGAAAGTTTAAGGTCAATCCTGATATAATTCATCGGAACAATGTATGTGTACGGGATTTTGATGGGGCTGGCAAGATTACTGTAGGTCATATTATACTGGAGATTACTATTGGACCGGTGGACTTCACTATGGAGTTCCAGGTGCTAGATGTTGTTGTATCTTACAATATTTTATTGGGACATCCGTGGATCCACACGGCAAAAGCTGTACCATCCTCCTTGCATCATATGGTGAAATTTGAGTGGGAGCAACAGGAGATCATAGTGCATGGAGAAGATGATGTCATCAATACTATTACGCCATTTGAAGAAGCTGAAGGAGATAAAGGCCCTTGGGTATATAAAGTCATGGACACTATGGTGGTGAATAAAATATCCGAGGGGGAAAACATGCCGATTACCATAGTGGCTCCTACAACAGTGATGGTCGCCAAGGAAATGATAAGAAATGGGTTTTCACCGGGGAAAGGCTTAGGAGTAACTCTACAAGGTATAACACAACCAATCCACCTTCCGGGCAGTAATGACACTTTTGGTTTGGGTTTCAAGCCAACCGTTGCCGATATCCAAAGAGCTAAGAAAATGAAGAAGAAAAGTTGGTCCCTCCCAAAGCCTATTCAAAAATTATCAAATTCCTTTACCAGGCCTGGTACACGGAGACATCTGGCGACTGTTATGCCAAGTCACATTGAAATAAAACTGGATGCGGAACTCCTAGCAAGGTTCGAGAGGCTATTTGAAGATGTGAATATGTTGGAGATGGGTGAAGGAACAAGTAAAATGGATGTTCAGTTCGTGGGACCCTGCATTACGCTAAATAATTGGGAAGCTACTCATCTTCCGATTAGGAGGGAGTTGTGGTAGTTAGCTTTTAAATATTTCATTTCCCCAAAGTTGTCTTCTTTTGTAATCCCACATCCCATAAAAAACAAGTGTATCCCATGCTTGTTTTTTTGAAAAATCGATGAAATGCAATTTTTTTTCTTCTTCCATTTTTGCCTTATTTTATTTTTCTTCTTTTGTACAGTTCAATATTTGCATATTCCAATGATATGTCATGCATGAAGGATGCCCGGTCCAGTCTTGATAATCGAATAATTATACGGGAAATTGAAAGTGAACATGAAGTGGAATATGAGGATGAGGAAATACTGGAGGAAATTAGTAAAGATTTGAATCATTATGAGGAAAAACCCAAACCGAACATAAATGAGACAGAATTCATTAATTTAGGAAGTGAGGAGAATGTTAGAGAAACAAATATTAGTGTGCATTTAGAGGCTTCCCTCAGAGACAATTTAATCAAGTTGTTACATGAGTACAAGGACATATTTGCTTGGTCCTATGATGACATGCCCGGACTTAGAACTGATCTGGTTGTACATAAATTGCCCATTTATCCGAAATGCCGGCCAGTAAAACAAAAGCTAAGGAAGTTAAAAATGGACATCAGTGTGAAAATAAAAGAAGAAGTTAACAAGCAATTTGAGGCAAAGGTCATACGGGTCACTAAATATCTCACCTGGTTAGCTAATGTTGTTCCAGTTCTGAAGAAGGATGAAAAAACCAGGGTGTGCGTTGATTACCGGGACCTTAATAAAGCTAGTCCAAAGGATCATTTTCCATTACCAAATATCCATATAGTGATCGACAATTGTGCCAAGCATGAAATTGGTTCTTTTGTGGATTGTTATGCGGGTTAACACCAGATCCTGATGGACAAAAAAGATGCAGAAAAGACGGCCTTTATCACGCCTTGGGGAACATATTTTTACAGGGTGATGTCGTTTGGGTTGAAGAATGCCGGGGCTACATATATGAGGGCAATGCCTACTATATTTCATGACATGATACACAGAGAAATCGAAGTATATGTGGACGATGTCATCAATAAGTCCAAAAAGCAATGTGACCATATCAAAGATTTGAGAAAGTTTTTCCAGAAGCTCCGAAGATATAATCTCAAGCTCAATCCAGCAAAGTGTGCTTTCGGGGTGCCGTCAGGAAAGTTACTGGGGTTTATACTAAGCTGGCATGGTATTGAATTGGTTCCGTCAAAGAGAAAAACAATCCTGAATTTGCCTCCGCCGAAGAATAAGAAAGAAGTAATGAGTTTATTGGGCAGGCTGAATTATATCAGCATGTTTATTGCTCAGTTGGCGTCAACTTGTGAGCCCATTTTCAAATTGTTGAAGAAAGATGCAGCGGTAAATTGGACTGATGAATGCCAAGAAGCCTTTGACAAGATTAAGAAATATTTGGCCAATCCTCCAGTATTACTCCCTCTAGAACTGGGGAGACCTCTGATCCTGTATTTGACTGTGCTAGATAATTTTTTTGGCTGCGTACTGGGGCAGCATGACGAAACTGGAAAGAAAGAGCATGCGATTATATTACCTCAGTAAAAAGTTCACATCTTATGAGGTAAAATACACTCAATTGGAGAGAACGTGTTGTGCTCTAACGTGTGTTGCTAAAAAACTGAAACATTATCTGTCAGCTTATACCACATATTTGATATCATGGATGGATCCATTGAAGTATATATTTCAAAAGCCTATGCCTATAGGAAGACTTGCTAAATGGCAAATTCTGCTCACAGAGTTTGACATCATCTATGTAACACGTACGGTAATGAAGCCGCAAGCAGTTGCAGATCATTTAGCATAAAACTCAGTTGATGATGAGTATGAGCCGTTAAAAACATATTTTCCTGACGAGGAGGCAATGAATGTTGAAGAAGTAGAGCAAGATGATAAGCCAGGCTGGAGAATGTACTTTGATGGAGCCGTCAACAGTAAGGGAGGTGTGACAGCTCTGGCACTGAAATTCTAAATAAAATTCCGTTTCGATTGTTCTTAAAGTGGAAAACTATTATATCCTTTCCCGGGTCTATTAGTAATTAATGGGGTATACTTTATTTCTTTTCGGAAAAAGAAGTAATAAAAAGGGAGGTGTGACAAACACTTTCTTAATCTGATGCAGAAATGAAAATTAAAGAATTGGTGTCTGGTGGTAGAAACCAAGGCCGATGGTATCCTTGCATTACGAATATCGAATTCCTAATATAAAACTTACCATGATTAGCATCTACTATTCTAATCCATGGAATAAACTGAATTACAATTGGCGTAAAGTTCTTCAATATTAACGGAATTATCCAACTATTTGACTATAATATTTGGTTATCATTCTGGTCAACCTATGTAGTTATTTAATATTCTGTTTCTGAACAGAATATTCATTTTCAATAATTCTGTTTCTGAACAGACCCTAGTTCAATAACCTTTCCTAGTATAACCTAGCCCGACAAAGATTCTTTCTTCTCAGAATATTTATTAGTATATTTAATAATATTCTGTTTCTTAAGTCATCTTAACAGAATAATTATCATCTGTACCAAATGTCACATAAGCCCAAGTCATTGAAAATTTCAGGTCATTCGGGCGACTAAGACAAAATGATAATTAAAGTTTCAAATATTTGGTAAATGACATTTGTGAGTCACCTTGTATCATAGAATAGCGAAACGAGGATTCTGAAAATGTGAATTTTTGAATATCTTATTTCAATTAACATGTGAAAACAGTAATGACTAGTATTAAATATGTACCCAAATTAGACCAGAGTTTTCACTGGAGTAATATCTGCGGACTGCGCTCAACCCAGTTATCCTACTACATCATTCATGCTTCTGAACAACAGGTAAAGATTAGTAGTATCTTAATAATCTAGATGATTATTAAGATATATCTTCCGTTTATTAATAAATACCAATTATTAGTACCATCATTTGCTAATAGGCATTTACAGTAGGATCACCTAATACAAAATGTATTAAACTTAGTATCATAAATACAATACCCTATATGAAGGAGGAATTCTCAGAAGAAGGCTAGATGTTCGACATAATGTCTCATAATTGCTACTTCACGGTACTTGCTGATGAATCTGATTTAGAAGATGGCGATTCTGAGGAAGACAAGGTTCCTGATGGACATCACAGATGAACTGTTGCTATGAACTATGTCTCTCCAATTGATGTGGTAATTGCTTGCGATAATGAAGCTGAAACGAACATAATTAAGTTTTTGGTACCTTTGACTAGCGGAGAGGATATAGTGCCGAAAGAGATTGCGAGCGCTGCTGATAAGAAATTTATGCTAGCTAGTGCGGTTTCAGATATTGAGAGGTATGTTTCGAATGAAATTTTATTTGTTGGGTATGAAGAACCAGCGTGGGATGAAGAATTCGTGTTAATAATTAAGCAATCATCAATATGTCATTTTCGGCTTGTAATTTTTAATTGTATAGTATCGCATCACCCTACTACTTTACCCGATGAAATATTGGCTATATATTTGAATACGTCATGGATAGAGCTTTATACACAGATGCTACACTGATATTTTTTTAATTTATATTATGGAGTTAACTATATAATAAATAAATAACATTGTTAATTACTCTCAAACGGATACTAGGACGCATTGGTAAAATTGATCAATGGCCCTGGGAAAGACTGCGGTTATACTTAATACTTATTTAAACCATGGATTACCGAATATTTTCTTTTTAGTTGATAAAAAGTCAATAGAAAGAAGAAGAAAACGAAGGAGGAGAAGAAAGGGGCTGAAGTTCTTTAAAAACTGGATAACTGCAATCACTGTATAGTATTATTGCGATTCATATCATCAAAAATAATCACATTGATAAATATGATAGGTAATCAACTACTTCATATGAATTATGATAACTACTTAACAATTGGCGTTAGTAATAACCTTTATTCATTAGAGGGAGTTGAAACAGTTGCGGATTATCAACTAATATTCATAGTGTGAGATGAGATTTTTGTTCCCTCTTTCTCTACAATATTGTTCTTGTTCTTTTATTATTTTATACGACTTGATAATCCATGGATCTCGTAATATTATGGATAGGCTAAACTACCCTTTTCTATGAGTCTCTCCAAATTGAATATATAATTGCAGGGCCCTCATTAATTACTTAATTCAAAAATGCTTAGTATTCGGGACGGGTCGTTTAGCAAAATTCACGGCCTCCCCAAAATATAATAACACGTTAGCCGCTTTAGGTGCGTCCTTTTAATAAATTAACTTCCTTAATATGGGTGTGCATTTCATGCGACCCAATTCAAATCCGAAAATGTTCAATAAGTATGCGTCGAGGATCCGGGTGCATTTCATGTGACGTGATCCGAAAACACGTTCTTAAACAACGTTCACCTTCTTAAATAAAAAATAACAATTGTCAAAAAACGGAAAATAATTTTTAAATTGCACTATAGGTTTAACATGTATTAAAATCACATATTTTTAGCTAAATATAGCAGTTGAGCGACCGTGCTAGAACCACGGAACTCGGGAGTGCTTAACACCTTCTCCCGGGTTAACATAATTCCTTTCTAGGATTTCTAGTTCGTGACTATTAAACAGAGTAAAACCCTTTCCTCGATTCAGGATTCAAACTGGTGACTTGGAACACCATAAATCTCCCAACTGGTGCCTCTGAATCTTAAATAAAATGAATCTCGTTTCAATTGTGCTTTAAGTGGAAATCATCCAAACAATTGTCCGCAAGTAAACCCGTGAGGCGTAAGGAAGCTGATTGGTGGGATTCCCCTGAGGGGTGCACCGCCGACCGACCTTGATCTTCTGTGAAGGGTTCGCGTATGAGTAATGTCAGACCTCAAATGTATGCCTTTAGGTTTCAAAACCAGATTTCACTTTCAAATTCATCCCCATGATAGTAATATGATTACCACAACGACATGTCTAACAATGCCTATCACTACAATCCATGAATGGGAATTTCAACATTACTAATACACCATATAAAATTGACTTACAAGTGATTTGGATTGATATTGCTCTTGGAAAATTGTGTGTGGTGTTTTGGGTTTTGAAAGAATAGTGAAAAAGGTTTTTAAAATCATTTAAGTGTCAGAT
>JASVEL010012619.1:0-53005 GCA_032618575.1 Nicotiana noctiflora
TGATTGGGGACTATGGCTTAGTCCGACTTGTTGATACTGTGTTATGATATTAGGCTATTCTTGAGCCGTCGAACCTCCTTCTCGGATGGTTGCATATTATATATTGTGATAATGGCCACTCTTGAGCCGAGGAACCCCCTTCTTGGGCGGTTGAGTATACATGTGGGCCGTGAGCCAGTTATTGGATCTCGCGAGGATCGTTATCATTGTCTTATCATATTGACATGTTAGTTACTACCAGTCCGTAGCTATTTCTGTTATCATGCTATTTCCAATCTCTGGAACTTGATATTACTGTTTTCAACTGAAAAATGATAAAAGATGTTTTCAAAAACCACTTTTGAGCCTGCGAGGCTGTAATTGCATATTAGCTGACTGGTAGTGCATCGGGCCTGCACGCCGCAGCGGTATATATGTTGGATCGGACTGCACACCGCAGTGATATTGTGCTTGGGCCGTAGGAGCCCCTCCGGAGTCCGAACCCCCACAATGAGCACGGGTACCCAAACTGGATCGGGCTACGCATCGTAGCGGTCATATCATGCATTGCATTGCATTTAGCTACATCTGCTAGCTGTTATACTGTTTTGCCGGTACTTATTGGTACAGGTACAGTTGATATTGATTCTGTGACAGGGTATTTGAATACAGCTTTACATAGTGCTTTATTGCGGATTTCTTATCTGCGCTGTCTTACCCTTGTTTATTACCACTGAGTCTGGCAGTACTCATTTTACTCCCCGCACCTTGTGTGCAGATCCAGGTACCTCTCAGCAGTGATCTAGTAGCTGTGCGAGGCGACATCTGTGGGATATACGAGGTAGCTGTAGAGTCCGCAGGACCCGATATTCCTTCTTACTGTCTCTTGATTTTGTATTGACTTTTCTTTCTGCAATTGGTATCTTGTAAACCTTTATACACTCATGTTCAGTAGAGGCTCATGACTCTTGACCCTTCGGTCTATGGGAGTTTATGTATTATGGGACTTGGTTCCCCGTTTTCGTTATATGTATCGCTGTTATTTCGTGAATTAATATGCTTAAATGGGTTAAAGAGAGCTTCTAGCTCCGTTGTTGATATTGATTGGTCAGGCTGGCTTAGCAATGTGCTGGGCGCCATCACGACCGGATTTGGGGTCGTGACAACCTGGATCTGCACAACAAAAGTGTGCAGAAGAGTAGCATGAGTACACCACGTCGGTACTCAGTAAGTGCCAAGACTAACCTCGATGGAGTAGTGACGGGGAAGGTCAGGGCCCTACTGAGAGAAATCAATAATAAAATGACAATAACAATAATGAGCAGTTTAAATGACAATAATCTTTAAATAACAACAATAAAGTGATTACTGCAACCGTCTACAATTAAACTAACAACAAGTAAATAACTCAATAAAACTAAATTAGCAAGTCCAGGACATATGGGAATTGAACCCACAGTCCCATTAATAGTACTCCTGGGTCTCCGGGAATCGAACCCGCAGCCCATGTCTCAATAATATATCAATAACTCAGGATCTTCGGGAATCGAACCCGCAGTCCCTACAAATAACTCAGGATCTCGGGGAATCGAACCCGCAGTCCCTACAAATAACTCAGGATCTCGGGAATCGAACCCACAGTCCTTACAAATAACTCAGGATCTCAGAAATCGAGCCCGCAGTCCCTACAAATAACTCAGGATCTTGGGAATCAAACCCGCAGTCCCTACAAATAACTAAGGATCTCGGGAATCGAACCCGCAGTCCTTACCAATAACTCCGGGTCTCTGGGAATCGAACCCACAGCCCTAGGTCTCCGGGAATTGAACCCGCAGTCCACCAACACAACAATTAAAGAAAACATAATATGCTCAACTACAACTTCACCGAGGACTAGTGACAACAATTATCGAGAAGCTCAAGTAAGACAATTAGGCAATTAGACAGATAAATCCTATCTAATCATGCTTCCCTAACGAATATCAGGTAAATATCACAACCTAATTAAACTAAGAACAGGAATATCACGAATTGGACAATTCAAGTAAAGTGAGTTACAACAACCAGCACATGTACACGCCCGTCACCTCGCGTACAAGGCATTTAAACTATCACATAATATCTTAGGGGTAAAGATTCCCCCACACGAGGTTAGACAAGCCACTTACCTCAATTCCGGTACAAAACCGCTAAGAAACAACTCTCTTGCTGCGAACGTCGGCCTCCTCAGGTGTAGTATCTGATAAAAATCAATAGAATCCCATCAAAATAGGCCAATTGGGCATTACCCAATCAAAACAACTCAAAATACACCAAAACCCACAAGTTGCCAAAACCCGACTTTCGGTACGCCTCTCGAAAAATTACAAAAGTTATATATTCGGGTTCCTTATCTCAACACGAGTCCGTGCATATAAATTTATCGAAATCGGACTCTGTTTGCCCATTCAAATCAAAGATTTTCTAAAACCTATGGCTCAAACCCACCTTTAATCTTCCATTTTCAGTAAAATAATCAAGGATTTCATGATAAACTAACGAATTAAGGTCATGAAACTTACCTCCAAAATACTTTCCGAATGCGCTCCCACCCCCGAAATCACCTAACGGAGCTAATGGAAACATCGGATTTCCATTCCGAGGTCGTCTTAACACTGTTCCGGCTACGGACCATTTTCTAACTTTAAAGTTCTCATTTAGGGACTACGTGTCCCAAAATGCTCCAAATTTCAGAACCGACTCTCCCGGCAAATCACAATAGTAGAAATGAACTTAGGGGAATAGTTAAATTGGGGATTGGGGCGTAATTTTCTAAAACGACCGGCCGGGTCGTCACAATTTACCCTAGCAATGTCCTCAACTGCGGTACTCCACTAAACGGCATATCCTCGCCTCACCGGTTTCCCATTAGGATTGACTTAGCCTGGGTTTAATTTTAGCATACTTCCATGGCAAACTTGCTCAAATTATTCTTTATAACATTATTATAACATGATGAAAGTTGTAGTATTATAAGATGATTATCAGGAATATAAGAGTTTAGCTATGCATAATCATAAATTGATATACCTGTTCTTGTAGATTTGTAATTTCTAGCATAGATTCGGATTGTTGTTCCATAGCTTTGAAAAACTTAATATCTTTTCTATTATAAGTATTTGAGAGAATTTTTACAAAGATGTAAAGAAGGCTTTTGCTTCCCGTAGAGAAGTCTTATCCTTCTTCTCTTATCTGCTAATCTATTTATATTAGTCCTATAACGCGTTAACTATTTCTTGACGCGTTTTTTCTACTGTTTCCTTTACATAAAATAATAAAAAGAAATACTAACAATGCTTTAATAATTTACATTATATTCCTATCTAGCTTTTTCTTTTTATCTCGTCCGTTGCTTTATCTGCTTAGTGCTCCACTTTATTTTGTCCGGTTTAGTGGATGTTGCTTTCCTATCTTTATGTCACTATCTTGCTTTGTCTTCTTCTTCATTTTTCTTTGCCTAATCTTTACTTTTGCTGAATTCCATCCGTAGCTTTTCTTTTGGTTGTTACATGTCACTTTTGCCTTCTTTTCCTCTTTAGCTTTTGTCTTCTTCTCCTCTTTTTCTTCTTACCTTTTGTCTTCTTCTTCTCTTTTTCTTCTTAGCTTCATGATAGTTTTATTACATTGTCTCCGTAGTTTATTTAAATTCTACTTCTGGAATATAATTATCTTCTCCGTTACACTTTGTACATAGATGGTCTGAGTACTTTTGGCTTACTAATTTACAATATCTAGCTAATAAATTTTCTGAAATAAATTCCTTTTTGATAGCTCTTGTTTGGGGCATCTTCTCTGGATTTAATAGTGTTATGACCCACTGTCTAACTTCTTTCATGTCTAGTTGTCTTACTTCTCTGGAATGTGAATATATCATGACTTGGTCCCTTGAATAATAGCTCCATATCGGGTTTCCATTGGTATAGTTTGTAGCTAATTCTTGTACAATAGTTGCTATTCCTATAGTTCGTTTATTAGCTTAAAATTCTGGTATATCTAATTTTGGTATCTCGGGTTGCTGTTCAATAATTTATGGGATGATCATTTCCTTGGTCAATCCTATCTTTACCACTTGAATTGGTGGCTTTATCTCATCAAATAATATCTCTGCTGACGCCGCATAACACTTGATAAAAAATAATTTGCCTTTAGTAACTCGCTTATAATTCATAAATGCTTTATATAGATCTGGTATAGCTGTCAATTCTGTTCCATCCATAGTATATACGGTGTTCAATAATCCATAATTGTAGGAGGTTGCTACTAGCTTGGGGTAGGTATTGGGTAGTGCGATAAGTCTGTTATAGCCTTGTAATCTTTGTGTTATATAATCGGTATTTGGTTCGGTTGTTGTAGCTCTTGGTTTGAGGTTTAAAAAGGTTTGTATTTTATAGATATTTTGCTACGTATGTTCTGCGATCGCATTGGTCTAGCCCCTATCCCTACGCGATCGCGTCCCCCGCCCCGCGATCGCAGAGAGCAAATTCCTGCTGCATTTATGACAGCAACCAGCCTTCTCATTTTTCCCAAAAATGGTCCGTTTGGACCCCCGGATTCATCCCGAGACCCCCGGGACCCCAACGAAAACCACCAACATACTCCAAAACACGATACGAACTTGTTCCAATCATAAAAACACCACACTAAACATCAAAATCACAATTTACTCACGAATTCAAGCCTATGTTTCTTCAAAACTTTCAAAACTAACATTCAATCCAAAACCCGATCAAACGATGTCCGAATGACCTGAAAATTTGTAGAAATATCCAAAATCACATAACGAAGCTACAAAAATTGTCGGAATTCCATTCCGACCCCCGGATCAAAATATCACCTACCATCCGAATTTCGCCAAAATTCAACCTTCGCCAATTCAAGCTTAAAATTACACCGGACCTCCGAATTCAATTCCGATTGTTCTCCTAAGTCATAAATGATCCCCCGAACTAGTCGAATCATCAGAATCCGGTTCCGAGCACTGTAACTCAATAGTCAACTCTAGGTTGACTTCCCATATTCAAGCTTCCTTCAAACATGCTATTTGTTTCATTTTCAACCCGAATCACTCCTAACTCACCCGATATACTCTAATACTGATATAAAAGCATAAGATATGTAAATGCAAGGTAACGGGGTGGTAATTCCCGTAACGACGGGCCGGGTCGTTACATTCTCCCCAACTTAAACAAACGCTCGTCCTCGAGCGTACCCAAAGTTGTACTAGAAGCAACCCAATAGCTGAATGACCTTGCCAAGCATATATTCGGGGTGGTACCACATCACCCTATCTATCATAAGTCCGACAACACAATATAGTTGACTTCCGCAGTCCATCTGAACCATAGACCACATTACACTTTCCGAAATCATATACCAAATCTGACTCCCACGTCTATACTCAAAATACACCCGAACCAATTGTAATAGCTCGTACTCACCACTCCGGGTGAGACCTTATGGTGTACCAAACAAACCAATCACTCGAGACGATGCCCACAATCACAATGATTTCCCACGATAACCAACACCTTCATATATTGTCCACGGCAACCGAACACGAGATATATCAAATCTATCTCTCACGTCATCCATTCATGAATCCATTTCCCTTTTAACTAATACCACAATAGATTTCGGAGCCAAACCTCGATATCACCTTCATAACCAGTTAAAACCACATATGTTGCACTCATTAATGGCTCCAACGATCATTCCGATTAGAATATACCGCACCGGTGATATGACACCTCAACACCATCCTAAGCCACGACGAGCACAACACAGGCTCCAATAAGAAACGCTTGAACATACTCAAATCATGACAACTACCTCAACAAAAGAGCTGTAATTCAAATTCCTCAATACCATCACAACACATAACTGAGATCTCATCTCACATCATAGAATTAGAGTACCTGAATTCTCCTCGAAAGGTCATAACTTCACGTGGCCTTTTCACGGCTCATGATCCAATCCAAACACTCTTACTCATGGAGCATCTCAAGTCACCATGCTCAAAACAGTCAGCCACGTACCGATCTAGGTCTGAACTCAAACAATAAATCTCACCCACGGTGAAACAATTAATATACGCCATCAAATCTTGTAAGGACACAACCGATGCGCCATTTGCCGAGCGACATCCAACACTGATTTTTCCTCAGAGACTAGGAAGTATAGTACACAAAGTAGTCTATAGAAAAGCTATGTTCCATATCAGACGGTAGCGACGCACAACCTGCTCAAAATGACATACCGTGGCGGCGTACCATCCGATCCAGATACCATACCTGTGGCGGCGTGCCACCCGATCCACGCATAAATCTCGCAAAAGGAAATGCACACCGAGTCAAATTGCTCATTACAATAGACATAAAAATAGCCTCAAGCTCGGCCACAAGAAACGCATCCGACAAGGATCCCCAATACTGGAGCTGAATCAATAGTAGAAACCTCTGTACTGATATCCGCCACGAAGGCCCAACTGACAAAACCATACCTACCAGCCGCCCGCTGGTCCTGGGTACAACTACCCTGCTGGAGCATACTCTGATGCACTCTGCTAAACAATTTGTGCCATTCCCGACATAGTCCATATCACATTAGTCTAGGCAACCTAACGTATGGCAACCAGTCCGCACTCAAGTCTCATAACCCAAATTCATCATATCAAGCTGAGGGAGAGCAACTCGGGCTTCTAATTTCCGATAATCGCTAAACGATGGCGATACCCCGATATACAACCCCTGCATACGCATTACGAGGACTTCTAGTCTCCAGCACGTATATAGCACATGAATCGCTATGCCTGATTCCACACTCCACACTGTACGAATACATAACACACATCTATCATCCAATCATACCACGAAAGTCATTCAGAAATTTCCCTATGCCATCAACAACTCATTCATCACAGTTGATCCAACACAAGAATACCACCATACCACTAGATACTATCAGTTTACAGTACCTTGTCCCTTTTTAACCATATACCCTGCCAAATCACTAGAATAGCAGTATAATTTTTTTTCCTTAATCACCAGAAAGACCGATTCTTAGATCACCTGCAGCTGCCCGCGCAGCTCAATAATTTTTAATGACTTCCCATATATTACGAATTGATCTCAAAGCCTTGAACATGCCATTATCAACTTTCCATAACACATTGCATATACCATACCACACTAAGATAACATGGAAACTTCTATCCTTTTCCTATGCCGCAAACATCGACGCACTCAACTAGTCAAGGACTTTCATGATCCCATATAGAAGAAAACTCATTACACATTCGCATACCAATAGGGAAATATACTCACTTTTCGGACCACGGTAAAACACATCACAAACTATTTCTTCCAATTCATTGCATAAGTTTAATTGTCAGGACTGAGCCCTTTTACCCACATCGAGCTACGCAACTGCCAGCACTCAAGAGCTTGGGTGCACCATAGCTGCAAGACTCATCACTTCGAACACATACCAGGAATTAACTGTATCCATATCATACCGTTTCAGTTTATTAACCAGTTGTTCCATTTACTCAATTTCTTTTCTGAACCATCTTTAACTTAGTATTAGCCTTTACTGTAGCACTACCATAACTCAACTCATGTTACCACACGAGACTCGTACATAAGACCACACGGTCTAAAACCCATAGGCCACCTAATACTTTCTCAATATTTCCTAGAAGTACCACATTCTACAATACTTCATTTTGAAGAACTTCCTGCGATTTTGAATTTGTTATCATTACTTTCCAATATAAATACATAAAATCTCATCATTCACATATCATTACACAAGTCTTGATCCCTTCTAACGAAAACACCGTCTTTAGCCATATACACAATCTTAATACACCTGACTGTTACAAGGAAAATCTTGAACACCGCAAAATCATTCTCGGGCGTCATTCACCCTTATTCAATTATAATTCAACTGTCTTATCAAACAGAACCACCCGTGCCTTGTTAGAACTCTGGCACCACAGAACATGATTACATACAGATGCATTTAGCTATCTTTTACATTCTTTACCAATAGCAGTTCAAACCATCCTATTATTTCTTCATACCTACGAAGCACCATAACCTTTATCAGAATTTCCCAACATACTTAGAGACAAAACCAACATAGCACACAACAGTGCAATCAGTTAATCAATAACAACCTCCCCAACTTGGCTCGGAGCCATACATCAAAGCACTTTTAGTCACTCATAGCATTCTTTACTCAAATGATGCCACAATGTTATGGTGAGATTAAACTCAAGTCATTTACAAGCTTGACAAAGACTCGAATCATCGGAGACCTTAACTCTTCTGCAATTCTTGCATTTATACACACACCACAGTTAAGCCTACTCTCTTTAGGTGACAAAAATCTTTTCTAAGTCCCAAATTTTTCAAAAATTTCGGCAGAGTTTCCTTTGTACATTGGCCTATCCACCTGCCATAGAATCACCAAACCATTCTAACAATACATCCACAACTCAACAAGACATCACAATGCATTTCAACAACATTAAATCTCAATACTATACGAATCATATTATCACAAATTATACCTGAACATGCGCTACACCTGCTCGCGTCATAACACATATCAAATACCCTTCAACTACACATCCGAATCCACCCACCTACTTTGCATCAATCTAGTATTTCAGTACAACACCTTCCATCAGGATATACATAGCATAATCACTCTAGTTTTCCTGAGTCTAAACTCGTTTTACTACACCTAAAGCACTTTACCTTCCAACTAAGAGATATGATAAATATTCACCACGCCCATAGCTCGGGGCTACACAACAGATTACAATAAGGATCTAACACCTGACAGCTCATACATTATTAAGCTGCCATTTCCACAGTTAGGAATAATACCGATCACACGAAATTTCATAATACCAGCTTGTAAAATTAGCACTTTGGTGCTCATGTCATAGACAAAGATCTGGCCTCAAGTCCTCCCGACTGGCCCAACATGAACTCGCAGAGATTATATCTCGCCCGTTGACCAGGTAATCACAAGCCATCAAGGCAATTATATTACTGAGCGTTCGATTACGCGTAGAGGCGTTTGGAAGGAATTTCCAAGAATTATATCTCAAGCTGAATCAAGTACGCACGATAAGAATTCCAAGAAATGTGAAGTGTTTCCTAAAGGTTCGCAGCCTCCCGAGGATAAGTACAGGCGTCCCCGTACCGATCCACAAGACTCTACCAACCGGCTCAAGACTCACGAAGCCTAGTAAACCTAGGCTCTGATACCAACTTGTCACGACCCCAAATCCGATCGTGATGGCGCCCAACACAATTGCTAGGCAAGCCCGACCATTTACACTCTCATACCGAGCATGCAGCTCAAATCACTAACCTGAACATTAATATCAACAATAAAGCTAAACTGAATATCCACCCCAAAGATCTAGGGGCACGAGTCTGGAGCCTCTAAACAAGATCGGATAACAATATCTAATCCAAATACTAAATTCTGAATAATTTATATACAAAGGAAAAATAGAATAAGAAGAGGAGCCAGGTCCCGCGAACGCCAGCAGCTACCTCAGCAAGTCAGATAAATACTGATAAAAGCTGGAGTGCTCGTCTATCTCTCCTGTGTACCTGAATCTGCACACAAAGGTGCATGGAGTAGGGGTGAGTACTAAGTACTCAATGAGTAATAAATATATACAAGTAGCTGAAAATAAGAAATCTATAGAATACCACATAATGAAGCTAAACTACAGTTCGAATCTCTTACAAACTAGCATCAACAATACAATATAGCTACCACAGAGTAATTCAACAAATAAAGATGCAATGCAATACACATAACCGCTACGGCGTGTAGCCCGATCCATTTAACGTCGACGGCGCTCACCGGGGGTGTGTACAGACTCCGGAGGGGCTCCTACAGCCCAAGCGCAATACTGCTGCGGCATGCAGCCCGATCCTCATATCAACCACTGCGGCGTGCAGCCCGATCCATCCTCAGTCCACATAAATCAGATAAGTCACAAAACAATTCATTTATCTTAATTCCAGTTTTCAGTTCATAATTTATGAAAAATACTTTAGCTTTATTAAATTTGCAAAAGCCGGTGACTTAGCATATCAATAATGTGATTACAATTTCCAGGACCGAGATCAGTGATTTAAGCAAATATAGCTATCAAATAAATATTGTCCTCAAAGGACGCTACAGGTCGGCACAAGACCCCAAACAAGGCTTAATGCCCACAAATAATTCAAATACAGTGTATTTCCAACACTAATAACATATTATTCATTTCCGGGATGGACCAAGTCTCAATCCCCAATCACAATCAATCTCGCACCTGCCACGGTGTGCGAGCCACGCCCTACTAGCGTCACAATGTGCTAAGCCGGGGTTTCGAACCCTCAGGCTACCATATACACAAACTACTCACCTCTAACCGGTGGTAGACTCGTCCGCGATGCCTTTTCCTTTGAATTTCGCTCCCTCGTGCGTAGAATCTAGTCAAACCACAATAATTATATCAAATACGGGTCAAAGAATCATAATCCATTTCAATTTACATGAAATTCGCATAAATACACTAAGTTGGTAAAACCCGACCCCGGGCCCACTGCTCGGAAAATTCCGAAATTAGCACCAACGCGATCCTCATCTCGCCACGAGTCCGTGCATATAAAATTTATCACAATCGGAGTTCAAATGGCCTCCCAAAACTCAAAATCCCGTTTTCAATATCTAGGCCACATTTCTTCAAAATTCTACCCAAATTCATGAAGATTGATGTTAATTCTACCATAAAATGATGTTTTTGAGTCAATAATCTTACCTCCGACGAATACCCGATGATTTCTCAGTGTTTTCCTCGAGTTTTCTTCTCTCTAGGGCTCAAAATTGTGTTTTGGGGGTGTAAACCCGCGACCCCTCTGTTCTGTGATTTAATTCACTGCCAGAGCAGCTAACCTTACGCGATCGCGACTCTCCTCACGCGATCGCGATGTTCAAAAATCCGGACTCACGCGATCGCGTCTCTTTTCCTGCGATCGCGTAGCACAAATTCCCTGGACCCCAATTCTCTCCTACGCGATCGCGTAGATGCTCATGCGATCGCGATGGCCACCCGGTTAACTCTATGCGATCGCGACTGGTGCTCCTGCGATCGCATTGGTCTAGCCCCTAACCCTACGCGATCGTGTCCCCCGCCCCGCGATCGCGGAGAGCAAATTCCTGCTGCATTTATGACAGCAACCAGCCTTCTCATTTTTCCCAAAAATGGTCCGTTTGGACCCCCGGATTCATCCCGAGACCCCCGGGACCCCAACGAAAACCACCAACATACTCCAAAACACGATACGAACTTGTTCCAATCATAAAAACACCATACTAAACATCAAAATCACCATTTACTCACGAATTCAAGCCTAAGTTTCTTAAAAACTTTCAAAACTAACATTCAATCCAAAACCCGATCAAATGATGTCTGAATGACCTAAAAATTTGCAGACATATCCAAAATCACATAACGAAGGTACAGAAATTGTCGGAATTCCATTTCGACCCCCGGATCAAAATATCACCTACCATCCGGTTTTCGCCAAAATTCAACCTTCACCAATTCAAGCTTAAAATTACACCGGACCTCCGAATTCAATTCCGATTGTTCTCCTAAGTCATAAATGATCCCCCGGAACTAGTCGAATCATCAGAATCCGGTTCCGAGCACTCTAACTCAATAGTCAACTCTAGGTTGACTTCCCATATTTAAGCTTCCTTCAAACATGCTATTTGTTTCATTTTCAATCCGAATCACTCCTAACTCACCCGATATACTCTAATACTGATATAAAAGCATAAGATATGTAAATGCAAGGTAACGGGGTGGTAATTCCCGTAACGACGGGCTGGGTCGTTACACTATGCGATCGCATAGGGATATACGCGATCGCAGAGCACAACCTTCCAAAACTATGCGATCGCATATCCTTGCCCGCGATCGCATAGAACAAATACTTGGCCTCTTAAAAACCTTCTATGCAATCGCATCAGCCCATTGCGATCGCATAGAGCATTCGTTTGCAGCACATACCAGCAGTTAACAGCATTTCCAATATGCATGAATTAGCCCGATTGGACCCCCGGATTCATCCCGAGGCTCCCGGGACCAAAACGAAAACCACCAACATACTCTGAAACACGATACGAACTTATTCCAATCATAAAAACACGTCTATCAACATCAAAACCCATAATTCACATCGAATTCAAGCCTAAATTTCTTAAAACTTTCCGAATTGCACATTCGATCTAAAACCCGACCAAACGACGTCCGAATGACCTAAAAATTTGCGAACATATCCAAAATCACATAACGAAGCTACAGAAATTGTTGGAATTCCATTCCGACCCCCGGATCAAAATCTCACCTATAGTTCGGCTTCGCCAAAATTTCAAACTTCGGCATTTCAAGCCTAATTGAGCTACGGACCTCCAAAATACTTTCCGAACACGCTCCCACCCTCGAAATCACCTAACGGAGCTAATGGAAACATCGGATTTCCGTTCCGAGGTCGTCTTAACACTGTTCCGGCTACGGACAATTTTCTAACTTTAAAGTTCTCATTTAGGGACTACGTGTCCCAAAATGCTCCAAATATCAGAACCGACTCTCCCGGCAAACCACAATAGCAGAAATGAACTTAGGAGAACAGTTAAATTGGGGATTGGGGCGTAATTTTCTAAAACGACCGGTCGGGTCGTTACATCTTCCTACACTTAAAAGATTTGTTCGTCCTCGAACGAGCATAGAAAACATACCTGGAGTGATGAAAATATGAGGGTACTGGCTGCGCATATCCTACTCAGTCTCCCAAGTCGCCTTCTCGACCGGCTGGCCACACCACTGAACCTTTACCGAAGCGATGTTCTTTGACCTTAGCTTTCTGACATGCTTGTCTAGAATGGCTACTGGCTCCTCAACATAAGACAGATCCTTGTCTAGCCGAATAGAAGTGAAATCCAACACATGCGACGGGTCACCATGGTATCTCCAGAGCATGGAGACATGAAATACGGGGTGAACTCCGGCTAGGTTGGGAGGTAAGGCCAACTCATAAGCAACCTCCCCAACACGCCTCAAAATCTCAAAAGGTCCAATAAATCTAGGACTCAGCTTTCCTTTCTTCCCAAACCTCATAACGCCCTTCATGGGCGAGACTCGAAGCAGAACTCGCTCACCAAACATAAAAGCCACATCGCGAACCTTCTTATCTGCATAACTCTTTTGTCTAGACTGGGCTGCGAGAAGTCTATCCTGAATCACCTTGACCTTGTCCATAGCATCCTGAACCATATCAGTACCTAGCAGCCTGGCCTCGCCCGGCTCGAACCAACCCACGGGAGACTTGCACCTCCTACCATATAGGCCTCATACGGTGCCATCTTGAATACTGGACCGGTAGTTGTTGTTATAAGCAAACTCCGCTAGTGGCAAGAAGTGATCCCATGAACCTCCAAACTCAATCACGCACGCACGGAGCATATCCTCCAAAATCCGAATAGTGCGCTCGGACTGCCCATCAGTCTGGGGGTGAAATGCTGTGCTCAGCTCCACCCGAGTACCTAACTCCTGCTGTATGGCTTTCCAGAACCGTGAAGTGAACTGAGTGCCTCTATCTGAGATGATGGAAACTGGAATACCGTGCAACCAAACTATCTATCTGATGTAGATCTCCGCCAGTCGCTCCGATGAATAAGCAGTGCTCACCGGTATGAAATGGGCAGACTTGGTCAGCCGATCCACAATAACCCAAATGGAATCAAACCTCCTAACAGTCCGTGGAAGTCCAGATACAAAGTCCATGGTGATGCGCTCCTATTTCCACTCTGGAATCTCAATCTGCTGCATCAACCCACCCGGACGCTGATGCTCATACTTCACCTGCTGGCAGTTGAGGCATCTAGAAACATAATCAACTATATCCCTCTTCATCCACCTCTAGCAGTAATGCTGTCTCAAGTCCTGATACATCTTTGCGGCACCCGGATGGATGGAATACCGCGAGCTATGGGCCTCTGCTAGAATCAGCTCTCGAAGATCATCTACATTGGGCACACAGATGCGCCCCTGCATCCTCATAACTTCATCATCCTCAATGGTAACATCTCGAGCATCACCACGCCGAACTCTATCCTGAAGGACAAGCAAATGAGGGTCGTCGAACTGATGCTCCCTGATGCAATCAAATAGAGAAGATCGAGAAACCACACAAGCTAGAACCCGGCTGGGCTCCGAAAGATCCATTCTAACAAACTGCCTGGCCAAAGCCTGAACATCCATCGCCATAGGCCTCTCCGAAGCTGGTAGATATGCTAAACTCCCCAAACTCTCTGCTCGACGACTCAAGGCATCAGCAACCACATTAGCCTTGCCCGGATGATAGAGAATAGTAATATCATAGTCCTTCAGTAACTCCAACCATCTCCTCTGATGCATATTCAGGTCCTTCTGCTTAAGCAAGTGCTGGAAGCTACGGTGATCAGTGTAGATCTCACAAGGAACCCCATACAAGTAATGACGCCAAATCTTTAAGACGTGAACACTGGCAGCTAGCTCCAAATCATGAACATGATAGTTTTTCTCATGTATCTTCAACTGTCTGGACGCATAGGCAATAACCCTACCGTCCTGCATCAATACTACACCGAGTCCAACTCTTGAGGCATCACAATATACTGTATAGGACCCCGAACCTGTAGGCAACATCAATATAGGGGCCGAAGTTAAAGCTGTCTTGAGCTTGTGAAAGCTTGCCTCACACTCATCTGTTCATTGAAAAGGAGCACCCTTTTGGGTCAACCTGGTCATAGGCGCTGCAATCGAAGAGAACCCCTCTACGAAACGACGGTAATAGCCCGCCAAACCAAGGAAATTGCGAATCTCGGTAGCGGAGGAGGGTCTGGGCCAACTCTGCACGGCCTCCACCTTTCTCGGATCTACTCGAATACCATCACTCGACACCACGTGGCCCAAAAATGCCACCGAACTCAACCAGAATTCATATTTAGAGAACTTGGCATAAAGCTGCTTCTCCCTCAGAATCTGAAGCACTATCCTCAAATGCTGCTCGTGCTCTTCCCGGCTCCGGGAATATACTAGAATATCATCAATGAAGACAATCACGAACGAGTCCAGATAAGGCCTGAACACACTGTGCATCAAATGCATAAAGGCTGCCGGGGCATTAGTCAGCCCAAAAGACATCACGAGGAACTCATAGTGACCATACCGAGTCCTGAAGGCAGTCTTCGGGATATCTGGCTCCCGAATCTTCAGCTGCTGATACCCATAGCGTAAATCAATCTTAGAAAACAATCCTGCGCCCTGTAGCTGGTCAAATAAATCATCAATACGGGGCAAAGGATACCGGTTCTTCACTGTAACCTTGTTCAGCTGACGATAGTCAATACACATACGCATAGAACCGTCCTTTTTCTTCACAAACAATACAGGAGCACCCCAAGGCGAAACACCGGGTCGAATGAAACCCTTACCCAATAACTCTTGTAACTGATCCTTCAACTCCTTCAACTCAGTAGGAGCCATACGGTACGTGGAATAGAAATGGGCTGACTGCCCGGTAACAAATCAATAGCAAAATCAATATCTCTGTCGGGCGGCATGCTCGGGAGATCACCTGGAAATACATCAGCGAAATCACGTACCACTGGAACGGAATCAATAGAAGGAGTGTCAATACTGACATCCTGCACATAAGCTAAATAAGTAGCACACCCCTTCTCAACCATACGCTAAGCTCTGAGAAAGGAAATAACACGGCTAGGGGTGTGATCTAGAGTACCACTCCACTCAATACGTGGAATGCCTGGCATAGCCAGTGCCACGGTCTTGGCGTTACAATCATGAATAGCATAATGGGGTGACAACCAGTCCATGCCCAGGATAATATCAAAATCGACCATCCCGAGCAACAATAGATCTGCTCCGGTCTCAAAACCACAAATGGTAACCAAACACGACCGATATACACGGTCCACAGCCAAAGAATCACCCACCGGAGTGGAAACATATATGGGGGCACTCAAAGAATCCCGAGGCACACCCAGATAAGAAGCAAAGTAAGAAGACACATATGAAAAAGTTGAACCAGGGTCGAATAGAACTGATGCCTCCCTGTGACTAACTAGAATAATACATGTGATACCAATATCAGATGCAACAGCCGCAACGCGATCAGGAATAGCATAGAATCTGGCCTGTCCCCCCTCTCGAGGGCAGCCTCTCGCACCCTGACCCCCGCCCCTGGCTGGCTGGGCAGGTGAAGTGGCAGCTGGAGCTGGAATGATGGCATGCTGGCCCTGAGAACTACGCTGAGGCTGCGAAGACTGATGAGGTGCTCCCCTCCTATGCCCGGGGCACTCCCTGACCAGATGGCGAGTATTCCCGCACCCAAAGCAAGCTCTGGGAGGACACGGTGGCTGTGACTGACCGGCCTCAGCCCCACTAGTCTGACCACTGGAAGGACCCCGCGCAGGAGGTGCACTGGAAACTGGGGGAGCATAATAAGGCTCCTGAGGTGCTGGAAGACCTGGAGTACTACTGGCTGTGGGCAATGCTGAGTGAACTGGTCGGCCGGAATAACCCCTGCCAAAATGACCGACTGCTGAAGTGCGGGCACCTGAGAAATTGCCCGACTCACGAGGCCTCTTGGCCTCTCTCTCTCCCCGCTCTCTAGGGAGCATACTCTCGATCCTCCTGGCAATGCTCACTGCCTGCTGGTAAGATATATGTGTCTCCAACACTCTGGCCATGCTGGATCGGATCGGCGGAATCAGGCCCTCAATAAATCTCCGCACCCTCTCCCGGACCGTGGCCACCAAAGCTGGTGCATGCCTGGCGAGACGGGTGAAACTGATAGCATACTCCGATACTGACATGGAGCCCTGTCGCAATCGCTCAAACTCCGAGCGCCAAGAATCCCTAAGGATCTGAGGAATAAACTCTCTCACAAACAGATCTGAAAACTGCGTCCAGGTCAATGAAGCAGACTCCTCTGGACTATCCAACTCATACGTGCGCCACCAATCATAAGCGGCCCCACGAAACTGAAAAGCAATGAAGGAAACCCCGCCGGTCTCCACAATCCCCATAGTACGAAGAATACGATGACACTCTCCGTAAAACCCAATGCATCATCTCGAAGCCAACCCACCGAACACCGGAGGGTCATATTTTCGAACCTCTCCAATCTACGCCGCTCGTCCTCGCAGGCACCGACTCACCTCCGGCCGTGCCGGGGCGGCAGAGGCATAACCATAATCTCCGGAACCTTGTCCCACCGGCACACGCCGCTCCGGTGTAACGGCTGCGAGAGTCCTGCCTGAGCTAAACTGGTATACATACTCATGAACCGGGCCAGGGGTCTCCCGGAGTGCCGGAGTAGCGGTAGCCGTAGTCGGTGCACCGTGTGCCTCGCGCTCCAACTTGGTCTACCTGTGGCACCTCAGAGGCAGTGCGCGCGGGTGCTGTGGCTGCACCTCCGGCGCGTCCTCGTCCTCTACCTCGGCCCCGGCCTCTAACGGCGGCAACAGAGGGCGCGGGTACCTGATCGTCATGAGTAGCTCGTGTCCTCACCATCTGCGAGAGAATAGAAAGCAATAGTTTAGATTTGATGCCAAAATGTCGCACGACAAGGAATCCAAAAGAAATGAAGAGTTTCCTAAATAGTTACATAGCCCCTCGTAGATAAATACAGACGTCTCCGTATCGATCAGCGAGACTCTAAGTAACCGGTCTGCGTCCCGTGACTCCTATGAACCTAGAGCTCTGATACCAACTTGTCACGACCCTAGTTCACCAATCGTGAATATGTCGTGATGGCACCCAGTTCCCACGACTAGGTAAGCCTAACACGTTGCGGAATATACAAGTTATGAACATTAAATATAAGATAACAGCGGAATAATATAAATTAGATGTAATTTGTGCCGCTTGGCACATACACCCGTCAAGAACATACTATATATACCACCACCAAGACTCGGAATCCCGCGGGCAACACAGACTAAAAGAGAATATGCAACCGTGGCTCTATGTGTAAAGAGTATCTAACAACGAAATGAAGGAAAATGTCAACTAATACTATCAGAATAGAAGGAAAGCCTCCGGATCCGCGGACGTAGCAGATCATACCTCGAGGTCTCCCAAAAGGCTGCAGAATTACCTAGTACGAGCATGTCCTGATGTACCTGTGTGACGACCCGGCCCGTTGTCATGGGAATTACCACCCTGTTATGTTGTAAATTCATGTTTTATGCTTTGATATCAGTGTTAGAGTCTATCGGGTGATTTAGGAGTGATTTGGATTGAAAATGAGGCATATAGCCTTTTTGAAGGAAACTTGAATAAGGAAAGTCAACCCGGAGTTGACTATTTGGTTAGAGGGCTCGGAATCGGATTCTGATGATTCGGTTAGTTCCGGGAGGTGATTTGTGACTTAGGGAAGCAATCGGAAGTGATTTTGGAGGCCCGGTGTAGAAATAGGCTTGAATTGGCTAAGGTTGAATTTTGGCGAAATCCGAACGGTAGGTGAGATTTTGATCCGGGGTCGGAATGGAATTCCGACAGCTGCAGTAGCTCCATTAGGTGATTTTGGATGTGCCTGCAAAATTTCAGGTCATTCGAACGTCGTTTGGTCGGGTTTTTGATTGAATGTGTAATTCGGAAAGTTTTAAGAAATTTAGGCTTGAATCCGTGGGTAATTGGTGATTTTGATGTTTAGGATGGTGTTTTTATGATTGGAACAAGTTCGTATCGTGTTTTGGGGTATGTTGGTGGTTTTCGTTGGGGTCCCGGGGGCCTCGGGGTGAATCCGGACCATCATCCGGCATTTGGAAGCAAGAAAAGACCTGCTGTAATCTGCAGATCACTGGGCAGTGATTTGGCCTTCGCGTTCGCGAGGGCACGGCCCGCGTTCGCGTAGGCCAAGTTCAGCAGGCATCGCGTTCGCGAAGGGGGTATCGCGTTCGCGTATTGGAAAGGCTGGGAAGCTTCGCGGACGCGTGAGTGAAGGTCGCGTTCACGTATGAGGGAGTTAGGACGCATCGCGTTCGCGTGGGTTTAGGCCGCGGTGAAGAAGGTTTTGGCGAGGCCACGCGTTCGCGTGGGAGACTACGCGTTCGCGTAGAGTAAAAATCCAGAGGCTGGGAAGTTGACCTTCACGGACGCATGAAGGAGTGCCGCGTTCGCGATGAAGAAGAGGAAAAAGGCATCGCGTTCGCGTGAGAGGCATCGCGAACGTGATGAAGAAAATAGGCTGGCAGTGAATTAAAAACCAGAACTGGTCAGTCGCGGGTTTAATACCCAAAACCTCCATTTTTGAGTTCCAAGAGAAGAAATTGACGGGAGATTGCTGGGAAATCATCGGGGTTTCGTCGGAGGTAAGTTTTGTGGCTTAATTACATCATTTTAACATGAAATCCTTGGTTAAATCCCCGTAAATGGAAGATTAAAGGTGGGTTTGAGCCCTAGGCCTAAATTGAAGAAAAACACTGATTTGAGGGGGCAAATGGAGTCCGGTTTTGGTAAATTTTATATGCCTAGACTCGTATCGAGATGAGGATTCCGAAAATGTGACTTTTGTAATTTTTGGACAAGGGTACCGAAAGTCGGGTTTTGACAACTTTGGGAATTTTGATGTAAATTGAGTTGTATTGATTGGGTGTCGTCCCATTGGCCTAATTTGTTGTATTTCTACTGTATTTGATCAGATTCTACGCGTGCGGAGCTTGATTCTCGTGTCAAGGGCATTACGGAGTAGTCGTCGCGCCGTATTGAGGTGAGCAATAGATGTGAGTGATGACCAGCGGGTTCGAAACCCCGGTATACCACTTTGTGACGCTGTATAGCGGCGAGACACGTACTCTCATGTGAGTGCGGGGTCGATTGTGATTGGGGACTATGGCTTAGTCCGACTTGTTGATACCGTGTTATGATATTAGGCTATTCTTGAGCCGTCGAACCTCCTTCTCGGATGGTTGCATATTATATATTGTGATAATGGCCACTCTTGAGCCGAGGAACCCCTTCTTGGGCGGTTGAGTATACTTGTGGGCCGTGAGCCAGTTATTGGATCCCGCGAGGATCGTTATCATTGTCTTATCATATTTACATGTTAGTTACTACCAGTCCGTAGCTATTTCTGTTATCATGCTATTTCCAATCTCTGGAACTTGATATTACTGTTTTCAACTGAAAAATGATAAAAGGTGTTTTCAAAAACTACTTTTGATCCTGCGAGGCTGTAATTGCATATTAGCTACTGGTAGTGGATCGGGCTGCACGCCGCAGCGGTATATATGTTGGATCGGACTGCACACCGCAGTGATATTGTGCTTGGGCCGTAGGAGCCCCTCCGGAGTCCGAACCCCCACAATGAGCACGGGTACCCAAACTGGATCGGGCTACGCATCGTAGCGGTCATATCATGCATTGCATTGCATTTAGCTACATCTGATAGATGTTATACTGTTTTGCTGGTACTTGATGGTACAGGTACATTTGATATTGATTTTTGTGACAGGGTATTTGATTACAGCTTTACCTAGTGCTTTATTGCGGATTTCTTATCTGCGCTGCCTTACCCCTGTTTATTACCACTGAGTCTGGCAGTACTTATTTTACTCCCTGCACCTTGTGTGCAGATCCAGGTACCTCTCAGCAGTGATCCAGTAGCTGTGCGAGGCGACATTTGTGGATATTCGAGGTAGCTGCAGAGTCCGCAGGACCCGATATTCCTTCTTACCGTCTCTTGATTTTGTATTGACTTTTCTTTCCGCACTTGGTATCTTGTAAACCTTTATACACTCATGTTCAGTAGAGGCTCATGACTCTTGACCCTTCGGTCTATGGGAGTTGATGTATTATGGGACTTGGTTCCCCGTTTTCGTTATATGTATCGCCGTTATTTCGTGAATTAATATGCTTAAATGGGCTAAAGAGAGCTTCTAGCTCCGTGGTTGATGTTGATTGGTCAGGCTGGCTTAGCAATGTGTCGGGCGCCATCACGACCGGATTTGGGGTCGTGACAAGCGGTGAGGTGCCACACAGGTAAATCTAGATGATGATGGGGTATTGAAATTGCAGGGTCGAGTTTGTGTGCCCAATGGACGCCTGTACTTATCCTCGGCAGGCTGCGAACCTTTAGGAAAACTTCACTTTTCTTGAACTCTTTCGTGCGATCTTGTTGTTCTGAGAACTGAACTTCTATATTCTATTCTCTCACAGATGGCGAGAACGCGAGCATCAGGACGAGGTGGACGACCTCCATTGCCACCTGTTAGAGGCCGTGGGCGCGGTCGTGCTAGAGGTAGAGGTAGGGCAGCTGAGGCAGTGCCAGCTGACCCGCCTGTTGTACTTGTTTAGGAGCAGCCCCCACTGGTCGATGCTCCAGCAGCCCCAGTTCAGGCCCAGGCTGTATCTATTGCTATTCCTGCTCTTCAGGAGACTCTGGCCCAGATATTATCGGTGTGTTCCAGATTGGTCTTCAAGAATACTCAATCGTCAACTTGAAATTCCAAGTCTATTCAATAAATGTCTGCATAGGATTTCTGTCTACTTTGAGTAGTGTTCATCATTTCCTGAACGACTTTAACTTTTTCCATAGCCTGGTTCACAAGATCCATCCCTAATAGTTCTGCTTCACCTACTTCGAACCACCCAATCTGAGACCTACACCTTCTTCCGTACAATGCCTCAAATGGGGCCATCTGAATGCTAGTATGGAAGTTGTTATTGTAAGAAAATTCTATGATTGGCAAGTGATCGTCCCAGTTACCTTTGAAATCCAATACACAAGCCCGTAACATATCTTCAAGCGTCTGAATTGTTCGCTCTGCTTGACCATCAGTTTGGGGATGGAAAGCAGTTCTCTATTCTCTTTCTAGAGAAATATGTACCTCAGTCTCGTCGCGAGGAGCTACGTCGCCAGTTCGAGTGGTTGGTTCAGGGCGACATGTCCGTGACCCAGTATGAGCTTAGATTCACACAGTTGGCTAGGCATGCCACATGGATGATCCCTAATGATAGGGAGAGGATCAGGAGGTTCATTGATGGCCTCAACTACTCTATCCGCATTCTTATGACCAGAGAGAGAGTTTTGTCATCATCATTTGAGCAGGTTGTTGATATGGCACGCTCTATTGAGACGGATCGTCGCCGAGAGAGAGAGGAGCGGGAGTCCGAGAGGCCTCATGGTTCTGGCAGTTTCAGTGGTGCTCCATCTAGAGGGCATTCCCAGCAGAGTAGAGGTCGCTCATCTAGACCATCTCATTCAGGCCGCCCAGAGCAGAGCGGAGGTTCTTATGGTCGTGGTCGACAGGGGTTTCAGCAGGGTCAGTCATCGCTTAGTGCCCTTCCAGCCCAGGGTGCAGCACCTACTTCATTAGCCCAGGGTTCTTCTGCGGCGAGGGGTTCCCTTCAGTCCCCTTCTCCAGCACCAGGTGCATGTTATGAGTGTAGTGAGTTTGGCCACATGAGGAGACAGTGCCCTTGACTCCGTAGGGACAGGACTCAGCAAAGGGACCAGCCCTCATCTTCAGCACCATCTCAGCCTAGTAGAGGTGGAGGTCAGTCTTCTCGTGGTCGCCCCAGGGGCGAGGAGAGATCTGGTGGAGGCCAGACACGGTTCTATGCACTTCCTGACAGACGTGATGCAGTTGCCTCCGATGCAGTGATTACAAGTATCATTTCTTTCTGTCACAGAGATGCCTCTGTTCTATTTGATCCATGGTCTACATATTCTTACGTGTCCTCTTACTTTGCACATCACTTGGGTGCGACTCGTAGTAGTCTTGATTTACCTGTTCATGTATCCACCCCCGTGGGTGATACGATCGTTGTGGATCATGTCTATAGATCCTGTGTTATATCTATTGGGGGTCTGGAGACCCAGGCAGATTTGTTATTGTTGGGTATGGTGGACTTTGATGTTATATTGGGTATGGACTGGTTGTCTCCGTACCATGCTATATTGGACTATCATGCTAAGACAGTTACGTTGGCCATTCCTGGTATTTCTCAGATCGAGTGGCGGGGTTCGACCGATTTCGTCCCTAGCCGTGTTATTTCGTTCTTAAAAGCTCAGAAGATGGTTGAAAAAGGGTGTTTATCGTACTTAGCTTTTGTGAGAGATGTGGGAGCTGAGTCTCCTAGCATTGATTCTGTACCTGTTGTGAGTGACTTCCCAGATGTATTCCCCTCAGACCTGCCGGGCATGCCGCCGGACAGGGATATTGATTTGACATTGACTTGGTTCCGGGCATTCAGCCCATATCCGTTCCTCCTTATCGGATGGCACCAGCTGAGTTGAAAGAACTGAAAGAGCAACTTCAGGAGCTTCTGGATAAGGATTTCATCCGCCCTAGTGTGTCCCCGTGGGGTGCGCCGGTATTATTTATTAAAAAGAAAGATGGTTCCATGCGAATGTGTATTGATTATAGGCAATTGAACAAAGTGACAGTGAAGAACAAGTACCCTCTACCGCGCATAGATGATTTGTTTGATCAGTTACATGGTGCGAGGGTGTTTTCTAAGATTGATCTTCGTTCAGGCTATCATCAGCTGAAGATCAGGGACTCGGATATTATGAAGACTGCATTCAGGACCCGATATGGTCACTATGAGTTTCTTGTGATGTCGTTTGGGCTGACCAACGCCCCAGCAGCATTTATGCATCTGATGAACAGTGTGTTCAGGCCTTATTTGGATTCATTTGTGATCGTGTTCATTGATGACATTCTAGTCTACTCCCGTAGTCAGGAGGAGCATGCTCAACATTTGAGTATTGTGTTGCAAAGATTGAGAGAGGAGAAGCTATATGCTAAATTCTCCAAGTGCGAGTTTTGGCTCGAGTCCGTAGCATTTCTGGGACATATGGTGTCTCGTGATGTTATTCAGGTTGATCCTAAGAAGATAGAGGCGGTGCAGAGTTGGCCTAGACCGTCCTCAGCTACAGAGATTAGGAGTTTTCTTGGTTTGGCGGGATATTATCGCCGGTTTGTTCAGGGATTTTCATCCATTGCTTCTTCATTGACTAAATTGACCCATAAGGGTGCACCATTCGTGTGGTCGGATGAGTGCGAGGAGAGCTTTCGGAAGCTCAAGACAGCTTTGACCACAGCTCCAGTGTTAGTATTGCCATCAGCTTCAGGTTTATATACCGTTTATTGTGATGCCTCGAGAGTGGGGATAGGTTGTGTGTTGATGCAGGAAGGTTAGGTGTTTGCTTATGCTTCTCGGCAGTTGAAGCCACATGAGAAGAACTATCCTGTTTAGGATTTGGAGCTAGCCGCCATTGTTCATGCATTGAAGATTTGGAGGCACTATTTGTACGGTGTGTCTTGTGAGGTGTATACAGACCATCGTAGTCTCCAGCACTTGTTCAAACAGAAAGACCTTAAT
This sequence comes from Nicotiana noctiflora, assembly GCA_032618575.1. NCBI lineage: Eukaryota > Viridiplantae > Streptophyta > Magnoliopsida > Solanales > Solanaceae > Nicotiana > Nicotiana noctiflora. The sequence goes on from JASVEL010012619.1 coordinate 24,509, forward strand.
TTGAGACAGCGGAGATGGCTTGAGTTGCTTAAGGATTATGACATTACTATTTTATATCATCCGGGGAAGGCCAATGTAGTGGCCGATGCTTTGAGCCGGAAGGCGGTCAGTATGGGAAGCTTGGCATATATTCCAACTGAGGAGAGGCCATTTGCTTATGATGTTCAGGTGCTAGCCAATCGGCTAGTGAGGTTAGATATTTCGGAGCCCAGCCCGGGTATTGGCTTGTGTTGTATCTCGGTCATCTCTATATGATCGTATTCGTGAGCGCCAGTATGATGATCCACATTTGGCTATCCTGAGGGACAGAGTTCAGCATGATAATGCTAGAGATGTCACCATTGATAGTGATGGCGTATTGAGGATGCAGGCCGGATATGTGTGCCCAATGTTGATGGCCTTCGTGAGTTGATTCTGGAGGAGGCCCATAGCTCGCGGTATTCTATCCATCCAGAGCCGCTAAGATGTATCAAGATTTGAAACAGCACTATTGGTGGAAAAAGATGAAAATGGACATTGTCGGACATGTAGCACGGTTGCCTCAACTGTCAGCATGTTAAGTACGAGCATTAGAGGCCCGGTGGTGTATTTCAGCGCATTGGAAATTCCCGAGTGGAAATGGGAGAGGGTCACTATGGACTTTGTTATTGGACTCCCCCGGACGGCGAGGAAGTTTGATTCTGTATGGGTGATCGTGGATAGGCTGACCAAGTCCGCTCACTTCATTCCAGCTAGTACTACCTACTCATCGGAGCGGTTGGCAGCAATCTTTATTCGAGAGATTATTCGGTTGCATGGAGTTCCAGGTGTTCTATCATATCCGACAGGGTACTCGGTTCATTCTCCGCTTTGGAGAGCATTTCAGCCGAGAGACGGGTACGCGGGTCGAGTCGAGCATCGCATTTCACCCCCGTACGTACGGGCGTCCGAGCGCACTATTCACATTCTAGAGGATATGTTGCGAGCACGTGTGATTGACTTTGGTGGTTCGTGGACGAGTTCCTACCACTTGCCGAGTTTGCCCACAACAACAGCTATCAGGCCGAGTATTCGTATGGCCCCGTGCGAGGCATTGTATGGCAGAGCGTGTAGATCCCCCGTGGGATGGTTTGAGCCTCGGCGAGGTTAGATTGATAGGGACCGAGTTAGTCTCAGGATGCTCCGGATAGAGCAAAGTTGATCCAGGAGAGGCTTCGCACGGCACACAGTCTCGCCATAAGAGTTATGCGGACCGTAGAGTTTGAGAGTTGTCTTTCATGGTCGGTGACAGAGTATTGTTGAAGGTTTCACCCATGAAGGGTGTCATGAGGTTTGGGAAGAAAGGAAAGTTGAGTCCTAGGTACATTGGTCCTTTTGAGATACTCGGGAGGGTTGGAGAGGTGGCATATGAGTTAGCCTTGCCGCCCATCTTATCCAGCGTCCATCCAGTATTCCATGTGTCTATGCTCCGGAAGTACATTGGAGATCCGTCTCATGTATTAGACTTCAGCACCATTCAGCTTGATGGTGATCTATCCTATGATGTAGAGCCTATTGCTATTTTGGGATGTCAGGTGAGAAAATTAAGGTCTAAGGAGATTGCATCAGTTAAGGTTCAGTGGAGAGGTCGACCCGTGGAGGAGGCCACTTGGGAGATCGAGCGGGAGATGCGAAGCAGATATCCTCACTTGTTTGAGACTTCAGGTATGTTTCTTGACCCGCTCGAAGATGAGCGTTTTGCTTAAAAGGGGGAGAATGTGACGACCCGGCCCGTCGTCACGAGAATTACCACCCCGTTATGTTGTAAATTCATATTTTATGCTTTGATATCAGTGTTAGAGTCTATCGGGTGATTTAGGAGTGATTTGGATTGAAAATGAGTCATATAGCCTTTTTGAAGGAAACTTGAATAAGGAAAGTCAACCTGGAGTTGACTATTTGGTTAGAGGGCTCGGAATCGGATTCTGATGATTCGGTTAGTTCCGGAGGTGATTTGTGACTTAGGGGAGCGATCGGAATTGAATTTGGAGGCCCGGTGTAGAAATAGGCTTGAATTGGCTAAGGTTGAATTTTGGCGAAATCCGAACGGTAGGTGAGATTTTGATCCGGGGGCCGGAATGGAATTCCGACAGTTGCAGTAGCTCCGTTAGGTGATTTTGGATGTGCCTGCAAAATTTCAGGTCATTCGAACGTAGTTTGGTCGGGTTTTTGATGGAATGTGTAATTCGGAAAGTTTTAAGAAATTTAGGCTTGAATCCATGGGTAATTGGTGATTTTGATGTTTAGGATGGTGTTTTTATGATTGGAACAAGTTCGTATCGTGTTTTGGGGTATGTTGGTGGTTTTCGTTGGGGTCCCGGGGGCCTCGGGGTGAATCCGGACCATCATCCGGCATTTGGAAGCAAGAAGTGACCTGCTGTAATCTGCAGATCACTGGGCAGTGATTTGGCCTTCGCGTTCGCGAGGGCAAGGCCCGCGTTCGCGTAGGCCAGGTTCAGCATGCTTCGCGTTCGGGAAGGAGGTATCGCGTTCGCGTATTGGAAAGGCTAGGAAGCATCGCGAACGCGTGGGTGAAGGTCGCGTTCGCGTATGAGGGAGTTAGAACGCATCGCATTCGCGTGGGTCTAGGCCGCGATCGCGAAGAAGGTTTTGGCGAGGCCACGCGTTCGCGTGGGAGACTACGCGTTCGCGTAGAGTAAAAATCCGGAGGCTAGGAAGTTGACCTTCGCGGACGCGTGAAGGAGTGCCGCGTTTGCGATGAAGAAGAGGAAAAAGGCATCGCGTTCGCGTGAGAGGCGTCGCGAACACGATGAAGAAAATAGGCTGGTAGTGAATTAAAAACCAGAACTGGTCAATCGCGGGTTAATACCCAAAACCTCCATTTTTGAGTTCCAAGAGAAGAAATTGACGGGAGATTGCTGGGAAATCATCGGGTTTCGTCGGAGGAAAGTTTATGGCTTAATTACATCAGTTTTACATGAAATCCTTGGTTAATTCCCTGTAAATGGAAGATTAATTGTGGGTTTGAGCCCTAGGCCTACATTGAAGAAAAACACTGATTTGAGGGGGCAAATGGAGTCCGATTTTGGTAAATTCTTTATGCCTAGACTCGTATCGAGATGAGGATTCCGAAAATGTGACTTTTGTAATTTTTCGACAAGGGTACCGAAAATCGGGTTTTGACAACTTTGGGAATTTTGATGTAAATTGAGTTGTATTGATTGGGTGTCGTCCCATTGGCCTAATTTGTTATATTTCTACTGTATTTGATCAGATTCTACGCGTGCGGAGCTTGATTCTCGTGGCAAGGGCATTGCAGAGTAGTCGTCGCGCCGTATTTAGGTGAGTAATAGATGTGAGTGATGACCAGCGGGTTCGAAACCCCGGTATACCACTTTGTGACGCTGTATAGCGGCGAGACACGTACTCTCATGTGAGTGCGGGGTCGATTGTGATTGGGGACTATGGCTTAGTCCGACTTGTTGATACCGTGTTATGATATTAGGCTATTCTTGAGCCGTCGAACCTCCTTCTCGGATGGTTGCATATTATATATTGTGATAATGGCCACTCTTGAGCCGAGGAACCCCTTCTTGGGCGGTCGAGTATACTTGTGGGCCATGAGCCAGTTATTGGATCCCGCGAGGATCGTTATCATTGTCTTATCATATTGACATGTTAGTTACTACCAGTCCGTAGCTATTTCTCTTATCATGCTATTTCCAATCTCTAGAACTTGATATTACTGTTTTCAATTGAAAAATGATAAAAGATGTTTTCAAAAACCACTTTTCAGCCTGCGAGGCTGTAATTGCATATTAGCTGACTAGTAGTGGATCGGGCTACACGCCGCAGCAAGATATATGTTGGATCGGACTGCACGCCGCAGTGATATCTCTATGAGATGTGCTTGGGCTCCGGAGTCTGAACCCCCACAGTGAGCACGGGTACCCAAATTGGATCGGGCCACGCGCCGTAGCGGTCATATCATGCATTGCATTGCATTTAGCTACATCTCGCTAGCCGTTATACTGTTTTGCCGGTACTTATTGGTACAGTACAGCTGATATTGATTCTCGTGACATGGTATTCGATTACACCTTTACATAGTGCTTTATCGCGGATTTCTTATCCGCGCTCGTCTTACCCTTGTTTTTTACCAACGAGTCCGGCAAGCACTCATTTTACTCCCTCGCACCTCGTGTGCATCCGTGTACCTCTCAAACAGTGATCTAGTAGCGGTGCGAGGCGACATTTGTGGATATTCGAGGTAGCCGCGAGTCCGCAGGACCCGATATTCCTTCTTACCGTCTCTTGATTTTGTAATGACTTTTCTTTCCGCACTTGGTATCTTGTAAACCTTTATACACTCATGTTCAATAGAGGCTCATGACTCTTGACCCTCTGGTCTATGGGAGTTGATGTATTATGGGACTTGGTTCCCCGTTTTCGTTATATGTATCGCTGTTATTTCGTGAATTAATATGCTTAAATGGGTTAAAGAGAGCTTCTAGCTCCGTTGTTGATATTGATTGGTCAGGCTGGCTTAGCAATGTGCTGGGCGCCATCACGACCGGATTTGGGGTCCTGATGTACCTGGATCTGCACAACAAAAGTGTGTAGAAGAGTAGCATGAGTACACCACGGCGGTACTCAGTAAGTGCCAAGCCTAACCTCGATGGAGTAGTGACGAGGAAGGTCAGGGCCCTACCGAGAGAAATCAATAATAAAATGACAATAACAATAATGAGCAGTTTAAATGACAATAATCTTTAAATAACAACAATAAAGTGATTACTGCAACCGTCTACAATTAAACTAACAACAAGTAAATAACTCAATAAAACTAAATCAACAAGTCCAGGACATATGGGAATTGAACCCACCGTCCCATTAACAGTACCCCTGGGTCTCCGGGAATCGAACCCGCAGCCCATGTCTCAATAATATATCAATAACTCAGGATCTCCGGGAATCGAACCCGCAGTCCCTACAAATAACTCGGGATCTCGGGAATCGAACCCGCAGTCCCTACAAATAACTCAGGATCTCGGGAATCGAACCCGCAGTCCCTACAAATAACTCAGGATCTCAGAAATCGAGCCTGCAGTCCCTACAAATAACTTAGGATCTTGGGAATCAAACCCGCAGTCCCTACAAATAACTAAGGATCTCGGGAATCGAACCCGCAGTCCTTACCAATAACTCCGGGTCTCTGGGAATCGAACCCACAGCCCTAGGTCTCCGGGAATGGAACCCGCAGTCCACCAACACAACAATTAAAGAAAACATAATATGCTCAACTACAACTTCACCGAGGACTAGTGCCAACAATTATCGAGAAGCTCAAGTAAGACAATTAGGCAATTAGACAGATAAATCCTATCTAATCATGCTTCCCTAACGAATATCAGGTAAATATCACAATCTAATTAAACTAAGAACAGGAATATCACGAATTGGACAATTCAAGTAAAGTGAGTTACAATAACCAGCGCATGTACACGCCCGTCACCTCGCGTACAAAGCATTTAAACTATCACATAATATCTTAGGGGTAAAGATTCCCCCACACGAGGTTAGACAAGCCACTTACCTCAATTCCGGTACAAAACCGCTAAGAAACAACTCTCTTGCCGCGAACGTCGGCCTCCACAGGTGTAGTATCTGATAAAAATCAATAGAATCCCATCAAAATAGGCCAATTGGGCATATTACCCAATCAAAACAACTCAAAATACACCAAAACCCACAAGTTGCCAAAACCCGACTTTCGGTACGCCTCTCGAAAAATTACGAAAGTTATATATTCGGGTTCCTTATCTCAACACGAGTCCGTGCATATATAATTTATCGAAATCGGACTCTGTTTGCCCATTCAAATTAAAGATTTTCTAAACTTTAGGCCTATGGCTCAAACCCACCTTTAATCTTCCATTTTCAGTGAAATAATCAAGGATTTCATGATAAACTAACGAATTAAGGTCATGAAACTTACCTCCAAAATACTTTCCGAACGCGCTCCCACCCCCGAAATCACCTAACGGAGCTAATGGAAACATCGGATTTCCGTTCCGAGGTCGTCTTAACACTGTTCCGGCTACGGACCATTTTCTAACTTTAAAGTTCTCATTTAGGGACTACGTGTCCCAAAATGCTCCAAATTTCAGAACCGACTCTCCCGGCAAACCACAATAGTAGAAATGAACTTAAGGGAACAGTTAAATTGGGGATTGGGGCGTAATTTTCTAAAACGACCGGCCGGGTCGTTACAATTTACCCTAGCAATGTCCTCAACTGCAGTACTCCACTAAACGGCATATCCTCGCCTCACCGGTTTCCCATTAGGATTGACTTAGCCTGGGTTTAATTTTAGCATACTTCCATGGCAAACTTGCTCAAATTATTCTTTATAACATTATTATAACATGATGAAAGTTGTAGTATTGTAAGATGATTATCAGGAATATAAGAGTTTAGCTATGCATAATCATAAATTGATATACCTGTTCTTGTAGATTTGTAATTTCTAGCATAGATTCGGATTGTTGTTCCATAGCTTTGAAAAACTTAATATCTTTTCTATTATAAGTATTTGAGAGAATTTTTAAAAAGATGTAAAGAAGGCTTTTGCTTCCCGTAGAGAAGTCTTATCCTTCTTCTCTTATCTGCTAATCTATTTATGTTAGTCCTATAACGCGTTAACTATTTCTTGACGCGTTTTTTCTACTGTTTCCTTTACATAAAATAATAAAAAGAAATACTAACAATGCTTTAATAATTTACATTATATTCCTATCTAGCTTTTTCTTTTTATCTCGTCCGTTGCTTTATCTGCTTAGTGCTCCACTTTATTTTGTCCGGTTTGGTAGATATTGCTTTCCTATCTTTATGTCACTATCTTGCTTTGTCTTCTTCTTCATTTTTCTTTGCCTAATCTTTACTTTTGCTGAATTCCATCCGTAGCTTTTCTTTTGGTTGTTACATGTCACTTTTGCCTTCTTTTCCTCTTTAGCTTTTGTCTTCTTCTCCTCTTTTTCTTCTTACCTTTTGTCTTCTTCTTCTCTTTTTCTTCTTAGCTTCATGATAGATTTATTACCTTGTCTCCGTAGTTTATTTAAATTCTACTTCTGGAATATAATTATCTTCTCCGTTACACTTTGTACATGGATGGTCTGAGTACTTTTGGCTTACTAATTTACAATATCTAGCTAATAAATTTTCTGAAATAAATTCCTTTTAGATAGCTCTTGTTTGGGGCATCTTCTCTGGATTTAATAGTGTTATGACCCACTGTCTAACTTCTTCCATGTCTAGTTGTCTTACTTCTCCGGAATGTGAATATATCATGACTTGGTCCCTTGAATAATAGCTCCATATCGGGTTTCCATTGGTATAGTTTGTAGCTAATTCTTGTACAATAGTTGCTATTCCTATAGTTCGTTTATTAGCATAAAATTCCGGTATATCTAATTTTGGTATCTCGGGTTGCTGTTCAATAATTTCTGGGATGATCATTTCCCTGGTCAATCCTATCTTTACCACTTGAATTGGTGGCTTTATCTCATCAAATAATATCTCTGCTGACGCCGCATAACACTTGATAAAAAATAATTTGCCTTTAGTAACTCGCTTATAATTCATAAATGCTTTATATAGATCTGGTATAGCTGTCAATTCTGTTCCATCCATAGTATATACGGTGTTCAATAATCCATAATTGTAGGAGGTTGCTACTAGCTTGGGGTAGGTATTGGGTAGTGCGATAAGTCTGTTATAGCCTTGTAATCTTTGTGTTATATAATCGGTATTTGGTTCGGTTGTTGTAGCTCTTGGTTTGAGGTTTAAAAAGGTTTGTATTTTATAGATATTTTGCTACGTATGTTCTGCAGCTGTATTTATACAAACGTTATGGGTTTTTAGGAGTTTCCCAACGTCTCCTTCTAGCTCTGGAATTTTACCGTCTTCCGATCGACATAGTTCCACATTTTTATAGTCATGCTGCTGACTTGTAGCTTTGAGTTTCTCCTCACTAGATTTTATCTTGTTTAGTTTCATTCCCATACTGTCCATTTTTAAAGAAAGGGCAGTGATGATATTGTATAGCTTTTCGGTTGTTTCTTCGTCAGTCTGTGTAGCTTTGTCTTGATATGTAATGTAACGACCCGGCCCGTTGTTACGGGAATTACCACCCCGTTACCTTGCATTTACATATCTTATGCTTTTAAATCAGTATTAGAGTATATCGGGTGAGTTAGGAGTGATTTGGATTGAAAATGAAGCAAATAGTATGTTTGAAGAAAGCTTGAATGTGGGAAGTCAACCTAGAGTTGACTATAGAGTTAGAGTGCTCAGAACCGAATTCCGATGATTAGACTAGTTTTGGGGGATCATTTATGACTTAAGAGAGCAATCAGAATTGAATTCGGAGGTCCGGTGTAGTTTTAGACTTGAATTGGCGAAGGTTGAATTTTGGCAAAAACCGGATGGTAGGTGATATTTTGATCCGGGGGTCGAAATGGAATTCCGACAATTTCTATAGTTTTGTTATGTGATTTTGGATATGTCTCTGCAAATTTTCAGGTCATTCGGACATCGTTTGATCGGGTTTTGGATTGAATATTAGTTTTGAAAGTTTTGAAGAAACTTAGGCTTGAATTCGTGTGTAAATGATGATTTTGATGTTTAGGATGGTTTTTTATGATTGGAACAAGTCCGTATCATGTTTTGGAGTATGTTGGTGGCTTTCATTGGGGTCCCGGGGGCCTCGGGATGATTTCGGACCATCAACAGGGCATATGGGACTTGGCAAAATCTGCAGAAAACTGCAGGTTTCTGCCCAGTCAATTAGACCTTCGCGTTCGCGTGACAAGGGTCGCGTTCGCGAAGGCCAGGCGGATCAATGCATCGCGTTCGCGGTCGGGGTGTCGCGTTCGCGTAGGCCAGGGGTGTTGTGCATCGCGATCGCGTTCCTGGGGTCGCATTCGCGTAGGGTTGTGAGAGTGAGCATCGCGTTCGCGAGAGGGTGATCGCGAACACGTAGAAGGAAATCTAGGTGGCTGGGAGTTTGAGCATCGCGAACGCGTGGTTGGCGTCGTGTTCGTGAAGGGTAACTGGAAGCTGAGCATCGCGAACGCGTGAGGGCTCACGCGAACACGTAGAGCAAATTGCTCTGGCAGTGAATTAAACCACAGAACAGAGGGGTCGCGGGTTCATTCACCCAAAATACAATTTTGAGCCCTAGAGAGAAGCAAACTCGAGGAAAACACTGATAAATCATCGGGTATTCATCGGAGGTAAGATTCTTGACTCAAAAACATCATTTTATGGTAGAATTAACATTAATCTTCATGAAATTGGGTAGAAATCTTGAAGAATTGTGGCCTAGATATTGAAAACGGGATTTTGAGTTTTGGAAGGCCATTTGAACTCCGATTTTGATAAATTTTATATGCACGGACTCGTGGCGAGATGAGGATCGCGTTGGTACTAATTTCGGAATTTTCCGAGCGGTGGGCCCAGGGGTCGGGTTTTACCAACTTAGTGTATTTATGCGAATTTCTTGTAAATTCAAATGGGTTATGATTCTTTGACCCGTATTTGATATAATTATTGTGGTTTGACAAGATTCTATGCACGAGGGAGCGAAATTCAAAGGAAAAGGCATTGCGGTCGAGTCTACGACCGGCTAGAGGTGAGTAGTGTGTGTATATGGTAGCCTGAGGGTTCGAAACCCTGACTTAGCACATTGTGACGCTAGTAGGGCGTGGCTTGCACACCGTGGCAGGTGCGGGATTGATTGTGACTGGGGATTGAGACTTGGTCCATCCCGGAAATGAATAATATGTTATTAGTGTTGGAAATACACTGTATTTGATATATTTGTGGGCGGTAAGCCTTGTTTGGTGCCTTGTGCCGATCTGTAGCGTCCTTAGAGGACAATATTTATGTGATAGCTATATTTGCTTAAATCACTAATCTCAATCCTGGAAATTGAAATCACCTTTTTGAAATGTTAAGTCACCGATTTTTGCAAATTAACTAAAAGTTAAGTATTTTTCATAAATTATGAACTGGAAATTGGAAATTAAGAAGAATGAACTGTTTTTGTGACTTAATTGCTTATTGTGGACTGAGTATGGGATCGGGCTGCACGCCGCAGTGGTTGATATGAGGATCGGGCCGCACGCCGCAGCAGTATTGCGCTTGGGCTGTAGGAGCCCCTCCGGAGTCTGTACACACCCCCAGTGAGCGCCGTTGACATTAAATGGATCGGGCTACACGCCGTAGCGGTTATGTGTTTTGCATTGCAGCTTTATTTGTTGAATTACTCTGTGGTAGTTGTATTGTACTGTTGATGCTGGTTCGTAGGAGGAATCGAACTGTAGTTTAGCTTCATTATGTGGTATTCGTGAATTTCTTACCTTCAGACATTTTATATACTTTTTACTCACTGAGTACTTAGTACTCACCCCTACTCCCCGCACCTTTGTGTGCGGATTCATGTACGCTGGAGGTTTAGCTGAGGAGTCTCGTTTTACAGAGTTATCAGACTTGTTGAGGTAGCTGCTGACATTCGCAGGACCTGGCTACTCTTTATCCCAGTTTTATTTATATATATATATACTTTGAGACTTGAGTATTTCGTTCAGATATTATTATTATCAAGTTTTTGCTTAGAGGCTCTAGACTTGTGACTCTGGATCTTTGGGAGTGTCGGTATTTTGTTCATTATTATTATTATTGGAGTTCTTTAACTCATATATTCTTATTGGGATGTCCATTTGGGACTGATATTCGGTGTGATAAGTAATTGTTGGTCTGGATGGCCCAGCTTATTTGTTGGGCACCATCACGAGCGGATTTGGGTCGTGACAAGTTGGTATCAGAGCCTAGGTTACTAGGACTCGCGAGTCATGAGCCGGTTTAGTAGGCTTTCGCGGATCGATACGTAGACGTCCGTATCTATCCTCGGAGGGCTACAGAAACTTTAGGAAAAACCTCGTTTTCTTGGATTCATATCATGCGATTTGTGTTATCATGAAATTAATTTTTTCCATATTCTATTCTCTCGCAGATGGAGAGAACACGGGCTAACGGACGTGGCGGACGACCACCATTGGCACCTAGAGGCCGTGGTCGTGGTAGAGGTAGGGCAGCAGTACCAGCACCTGCTGACCCACCAGCTGACCAGACTCAGGGTCAGATTCCTGCACCAGTGGCCCAGGCTCGGGACCAGATTCCAGCGGCAGATGCTCCGGCAACTCAGGTTCAGGCACCGGCAGTGCCCATTGTGATACCGGGTCTTCAGGAGACCTTGGCCCTGATCTTATCAGTATGCACAGGCTTGGCTCAGGTAGTTGCAGCTACTGCTGCAGTATCTTCTTCACAGGCAGGGGGAGGGAATCAGACCCCCGTGGCTCACACACCCGAGCCAGTTCAGCCAGCTGCGCCCGTTGCACCAGCTCCCGCTTATATGGTTCCAGCTATGCCCGACGATGAGCAGCGTCGTTTGGAGAGATTTGAGAGGCTACAGCCTCCGACATTCAGCAGTGCCGAGGGCGAGGACGCCCGTGGTTTTCTTGATAGATGTCAGCCGCATGCTCGCACCGCGGGTATTCTAGAGTCCAAGCAGTGTTTCATTCACCACTTTTCGCTCACAGGTGCAGCATTTTAGTGGTGGGAGGATTTCGAGAGGCGTAGGCCCGCTGGGGCAGCGCCCCTCACTTGGCAGCAGTTCTCTATGGTATTTTTGGAGAAGTACGTGCCTCAGTCTCAGATAGAGGAGCTGCGACGTCAGTTTGAGTGGCTGAAGCAGGGAGATATGACGGTTACTCAGCATGAGATGAGATTCACACAGCTGGCCCGTCATGACATGTGGATGGTTCCTACCGACCGAGAGAGGATTCGGAGATTTATCGATGGCCTTATTTATCCCATCCGCATATTGATGACCAGGGAGAGAGCTTCGGCAGTTACTTTTGAGGAGGTGGTTGATGCTGCCCGTCATATTGAGACAGATCACCGCAGAGAGCGGGAGGAGAGAGAGGCTAAGAGGCATAATGGAACTGGCAGTTACAGTGGTGCTCCGTCTAGGGGCCAACCTCAGCATAGCAGAGGTCGTTCTTTCAGGTCTCATCAGTCTGGACGTGTAGAGTCCAGTGGGGTTTCATCAGATCGTGGTCGTCACGGCCATCAGGGTTATCAGAGTCAGCAGAGCCGTCAGCAGAGTCAGCCTGCACTGAGTGATCTTCCATCTCAGAGCTCTGCTCCTGCTTCCTCAGCACAGGGTTCATCTGTAGCGAGGGGTCCTCAGCAGCCCCTTCTTCCATCTTCAGGCCGTTGTTTTGAGTGCGGTGACTTGGGCCATATCAGGAGAGAGTGTCCTCAGAGGCTTCGTAAGCGGTCTCAGCAGAGGGATCAACCCTTCTCTTCTACTCCTGTTTCTTCTACGCTAGTACAGTCGGCTAGGACTGGTGGCCAGGTATCCAGAGGTCGCCCTAGGGGTGAGGATCGTACTGGTGGAGGCCAGGCTCATTTCTATGCTTTTCCAGATAGGAAGGATGTTAGTGCTTCAGATGCGGTCATTTCAGGTATTATCTCAGTCTTCCATAGGGATGCTTCTGTCTTATTTGATCCCGGATCCACCTATTCTTATGTCTCCACTTATTTTGCACATCATTTGGGTATGACCCGTGGTATTTTTGCTTTGCCCGTACATGTGTCTACCCCAGTGGGGGATACTATTGTTGTGGATCAGGTATATCGATCCTGTATTATTACTATTGGGGGTCTGGAGACCCGAGTTGATTTATTACTACTGGGCATGGTAGATTTCGATGTGATTCTAGGCATGGATTGGCTATCTCCTTACCATGCGATTTTGGACTGTCATGCCAAGACAGTCACACTAGCTATTCCAGGTAATCCGAGGATCGAGTGGCGTGGCTTGACTGATTATGTGTCCGACAGGGCGATTTCTTATATAAAGGCCCAACGAATGATTGGCAAGGGTTGTTTATCTTATTTGGCCTTCATTAGAAATGTTGAGGCTGAGACACCCAGTCTTGATTCGGTCCCCATCATGAGGGAGTTTCCGGATGTATTTCCAGCAGACCTGCCAGGCATGCCGCCTGACAGAGATATTGACTTCGGTATTGAATTGGTGCCGGCCACTCAGCCCATTTCTATTCCTCCCTATCGCATGGCACCAGTGGAGTTAAAAGAATTGAAGGAACAGCTTCAGGAACTCTTAGATAAGGGTTTCATTTGTCCGAGTATGTCACCCTGGGGTGCACCGGTGTTGTTCGTGAAGAAGAAGGATGGCACAATGAGAATGTGCATTGATTACACGCAGCTGAACAAGGTAACAGTAAAGAATAAGTACCCATTGCCTCGTATTGAGGACCTATTTGATCAGCTCCAGGGAACTAGTGTATTTTCTAAGATTGATCTTTGATCGAGCTATCATCAATTGAAGATCAGGGACTCGGATATTATGAAGACAGCGTTCAGAACGCAATATGGGCACTACGAGTTCCTGGTGATGTCATTCGGGCTGACTAATGCCCCAGCTGCATTCATGCACTTGATGAATAGTGTATTTCGGCCGTACCTTGATTCTTTTGTGATTGTGTTTATTGATGATATTCTGGTGTATTCACGCAGCCAGGAGGAGCATGCACAGCATTTGAAGGTGGTATTGCAGAGGTTGAGAGAAGAGAAGCTCTATGCAAAATTCACTAAGTGTGAGTTGTGCTTGATACTGTGGGTTTTCTGGGACATGTAGTGTCCAGTGATGGTATTCGGGTTGATCCACAGAAGGTCGAGGCAGTGCAGAATTGGCCCAGACCTTCCTCAGCTATAGATGCGGAGTTTTCTCGGCTTGGCAGGCTATTATCACCGGTTTGTTTAGGGTTTCTCATCTATTGCTTCACCGTTGACTAAATTGACACAGAAGAATGCTCCATTTGTGTGGTCCGATGAATGTGAGAAGAGCTTCCAGAAGCTCAAGGAGGCTTTGACCACCGCTCCAGTACTTGTGTTACCATCAGCCTCAGGGTTATATACGGTGTATTGTGATGCTTCTAGAGTTGGACTCGGTTGTGTGTCGATGCAGGAGGGTAGAGTTATTGCATATGCTTCTCGTCAGCTAAAGCCCCACGAGAAGAACTACCCTGTTCATGATTTGGAGTTAGCCGCTATTGTTCATGCCTTGAAGATTTGGAGGCATTACCTATATGGTGTATCTTGTGATGTATATGCAGACCACCGCAGCCTTCAGCATTTGTTTAAGCAGAAAGATCTAAATTTGAGGCAGCAAAGATGGCTTGAATTGCTTAAAGACTATGATATTACTATCTTGTACCATCCCAGGAAAGCCAATGTAGTGGTTGATGCATTGAGCCGGAAGGCTATTAGTATGGGCAGTTTGGCGTATATTCCAGTTGGGAAGAGACCCCTTGTAGTTGATGTTCAGGCGTTAGCTAATCAGATGGTGAGACTGGATATTTCTGAGCCAAGTCGGGTGGTGGCTTGTGTAGTAGCTCGTTCTTCTTTATATGATCGTATCCGAGAGCGCCGGTATGATGATCCACACTTACTTGTCCTTAAGGACAGAGTTCAGCATGATGATGCCAGAGATGTCACTATTGATAGTGATGGTGTATTGTGGATGCAGGGCCGGATATGCATGCCCAATGTTGACGGCCTTCGTGAATTAATATTGGAGGAGGCCCGTAGCTCGCGATATTCTATTCATCCAGGAGCCGCGAAGATGTATCAGGATTTGAAGCAGCATTACTGGTGGAGAAAGATGAAGAAAGATATTGTGAGTCATGTGGCTCGGTGTCTAAACTGTCAGCAGGTTAAATATGAGCATCAGAGACCTGGCGATGTATTCCAGCTTATTGATATTCCCGAGTGGAAGTGGGAAAGGATTACTATGGACTTTGTTAGTGGACTCCCTCGGACAGCGAGGAAGTTGGATTCAGTATGGGTGGTGGTGGATAGACTGACCAAGTCAGCTCACTTCATCCCAGTGTGTACTACTCCTCAGAGCGGTTGGCAGAGATATTCATCCGTGAGATAGTGAGATTGCATGGAGTTCCCATTTCTATTATATCAAACAGAGATACCCAGTTCACTTCTCAGTTCCGTCAGCGACATTTCAGCGAGAGTTGGGTTCACAGGTAGAGCTGAGCACAACATTTCATCCACAGACGGATGGGCAGTCTGAGCGTACTATTCAGATATTAGAGGATATGTTGCGTGCTTGTGTCATTGATTTCGGTGGTTCGTGGGCTGATTATTTGCCTCTTGCGGAGTTTGCCTATAATAATAGCTATCAGTCCAGCATTCAGATGGCACCGTATGAAGCTTTATATGGGAGGCGGTGTAGGTCTCCAGTCGGTTGGTTCGAGCCCGGCGAGGCTAGGTTGTTGGGGACAGAGTTAGTCCAAGATGCCTTAGACAAGGTGAAGGTGATTCAGGAGAGACTTCGCACAGCTCAGTCGCGTCAGAAGAGTTATGCGGACCGGAAGGTCCGAGATGTGTCTTATTCAGTAGGTGAGAAGGTGTTGCTGAAGGTTTCGCCTATGAAGGGTGTTATGAGGTTTGGGAAGAAAGGGAAGTTGAGCCCAAGGTTTATTGGACCTTTTGAGGTGCTGAGGAAAGTTGGGGAGGTGGCCTATATGCTTGCTTTGCCACCTAGTTTGTCGGGAATTCACCCGGTGTTCCATGTATCCATACTCCGGAAGTATGTCGGAGACCCGTCTCATGTGTTAGATTTCAGCACGATACAGCTAGATGAGGACTTGACTTATGATGTGGAGCCAGTAGCCATTTTGGGTCGACAGGTTCGTAAGCTGAGATCCAAGGACATAGCTTCAGTGAAAGTGCAGTGGAGAGGTCGTCCCGTGGAGGAAGCAACATGGGAGACCGAGCAGGAGATGCGGAGCAGATATCCACACTTGTTTGATACTCCAGGTATGTTTCTTAACCCGCTCGCGGACGAGCGTTTGTTTAAGTTGGGGAGAATGTAACGACCCGGCCCGTCGTTACGGGAATTACCACCCTGTTACCTTGCATTTACATATCTTATGCTTTTAAATTAGTATTAGAGTATATCAGGTGAGTTAGGAGTGATTTGGATTGAAAATGAAGCAAATAGTATGTTTGAAGAAAGCTTGAATGTGGGAAGTCAACCTAGAGTTGAATATAGAGTTAGAGTGCTCGGAACCGGATTCCGATGATTCGACTAGTTTCGGGGGATCATTTATGACTTAGGAGAGCAATCGGAATTGAATTCGGAGGTCCGGTGTAGTTTTAGGCTTGAATTGGCGAAGGTTGAATTTTGGCGAAAATCGGATGGTAGGTGATATTTTGATCCGGGTGTTGGAATGGAATTCCGACAATTTCTGTAGTTTCGTTATGTGATTTTGGATATGTCTACAAATTTTCAAGTCATTCGGACATCGTTTGATCGGGTTTTGGATTGAATATTAGTTTTGAAAGTTTTGAAGAAACTTAGGCTTGAATTCGTGTGTAAATGATGATTTTGATGTTTAGGATGGTGTTTTTGTGATTGGAACAAGTCCGTATCATGTTTTGGAGTATGTTGGTGGCTTTCGTTGGGGTCCCGGGGGCCTCGGGATGATTTCGGACCATCAACCGGGCATATGGAACTTGGCAAAATCGGCAGAAAACTGTAGGTTTCTGCCCAGTCAATTAGACCTTCGCGTTCGCGTGACAAGGTTCGCGTTCGCGAAGGCCAGGCGGATCAATGCATCGCGTTCGCGGTCGGGGTGTCGCGTTCACGTAGGCCAGGGGTGTTGTGCATCGCAATTGCGTTCCTAGGGTCGCGTTCGCGTAGGATTGTGAGAGTGAGCATCGCGTTCGCGAGAGGGTGATCGCGAACGCGTAGAACGAAATTTGGGCGGCTGGGAGTTTGAGCATCGCGAACGCGTGGTTGGCGTTGCGTTCGCGAAGGGTAACTGGAAGCCGAGCATCGTGAACGCGTGAGGGCTCACGCGAACGCGTAGAGCAAATTGCTCTTACAGTGAATTAAATCATAGAACAGAGGGGTCGCGGGTTCATTCACCCAAAACACAATTTTGAGCCCTAGAGAGAAGAAAACTCGAGGAAAACACTGAGAAATCATCGGGTATTCACCAGAGGTAGGATTCTTGACTCAAAAACATCATTTTATGGTAGAATTAACATTAATCTTCATGAAATTGGGTAGAAATCTTGAAGAAATGTGGCCTAGATATTGAAAACGGGATTTTGAGTTTTGGAAGGCCATTTGAACTTCGATTTTGATAAATTTTATATGCACGGACTCGTGAGATGAGGATCGCGTTGTTACTAATTTCGGAATTTTCCGAGCAGTGGGCCCGGGGTCGGTTTTTACCAACTTAGTGTATTTATGCGAATTTCATGTAAATTGAAATGGGTTATAATTCTTTGACCCGTATTTGATATAATTATTGTGGTTTGACTAGATTCTACGCACGAGGGAGCGAAATTCAAAGGAAAAGGCATCGCGGACGAGTCTACGACCTGCTAGAGGTGAGTAGTTTGTGTATATGGTAGCCTGAGGGTTCAAAACCCCGGCTTAGCACATTGTGACGCTAGTACGGCGTGGCTCGCACACCATGGCAGGTGCGGGATTGATTGTGACTGGGGATTGAGACTTGGTCCATCCCGGAAATGAATAATATGCTATTAGTGTTGGAAATACACTGTATTTGATATATTTGTGGGCTGTAAGCCTTGTTTGGGGCCTTGTGCCGACCTGTAGTGTCCTTAGAGGACAATATTTATGTGATAGCTATATTTGCTTAAATCACTGATCTCAGTCCTGGAAATTGAAATCACCTTTTTTAAATGTTAAGTCACCGGTTTTTGCAAATTAAATAAAAGTTAAGTAGTTTTCATAAATTATGAACTGGAAATTGGAAATTAAGAAGAATGAACTGTTTTTAAGACTTATTTGATTTATGTGGACTGAGGATGGATCGGGCTGCACGCCGCAGTGGTTGATATTAGGATCGGGCTGCACGCCGCAGCAGTATTGCGCTTGGGCTGTAGGAGCCCCTCCGGAGTCTGTACACACCCCCAGTGAGCGCCGTCAACGTTAAATGGATCGGGTTACATGCCGTAGCGGTTATGTGTTTTGCATTGCATCTTTATTTGTTGAATTACTCTGTGGTAGCTGTATTGTACTGTTGATGCTGGTTCGTAGGAGGAATCGAAGTGTAGATTAGCTTCATTATATGGTATTTTGTGGATTTCTTATTTTCAGCTACTTGTATATATTTATTACTCACTGAGTACTTTGTACTCACCCCTACTCCCTGCACCTTTTGTGTGCAGACTCAGGTACTCGGGAGCAGTAGACAGGCATTTCCAGCGTTTGCAGTGTCATATCGAGTTGCTGAGGTAGCTGCCTACGTTCGCAGAACCTAGCTTCTCCTCTCCTTTCTAGTTGTTATTTGTATTTTGTATTCGGACTTGAGTATTTCTATACAGTACTCTCTATTCCTATTGTGTTTTGTTAGAGGCTCTAGACTTGTGACTCCGGATCTTTGGGAGTGTCAGTATTTTGTTTATTATTATTATTATTGGAGTTCTTTAACTCATATATTCTTATTAGGATGTCCATTTGGGACTGATATTCGGTGTGATAAGTAATTGTTGGTCTGGCTGGCCTAGCTTAATTGTTGGGCGCCATCACGACCGGATTTGGGTCGTGACATGTAATCTGCAATGACATTTTTGTTAGTACTAATTACTTCAATTGTAAATGTAAAATTCAGTATATTCAGCACTAGTCTCCGTATTTCTTTCGTTGTAACTGAATCTTGTATCTTCCTGGTTAGCCACCATTTTACTTGTGTATTATCTGTTCTTATAATAAACTTATTATATACAATATATTGTTCAAATGCCAATAAACATTTATATACTGCATATAATTCCTTTCTATTGATTTCCCATTTTATCTCCGAGTTTGTGAATGTTCCTGAATAATAACTGCAATGATGTTCTATTTTTTCTTTATCATACCTTGTATTTTAATACTCCTCCATAGCTTTTTTCACTTGCATCTGATTCTACTATATATGAAAATTTTTTATTTTCATCTGGGAAGTATAGTTTTGGTAGATTTTTACATATTTGTTTAACTTTTCTTACTTGTTTTTTATCTTCTTCACTAAAGTGATACTCTATATCCCTTTTTAGATTTTTCTGCAATGGTTTTAAAGTCTCTACTAATTTTGGTATATATTCTCTTACTTGGTTTACTAATCCTAAAAATAATTGTAGTTTCTTTTTTGTATCTAATTGTTCATTTGAATTTATTATTTTTTGTACTATATGAGTTTTCATTTTAATTCCACTTTTATCTATTTCTATTCCTAGAAATTCTATTTGATTTTTCATTATTTCTGCCTTTTTTCTACTTAAGCTTATTCCCGATATTTCTATAATATGTATAAATTTTTCTAATAATATTATATGTTCATCTTGTGTTTTTGAATATAATAATATATCATCAATATATATTATGCAATTTTCTAGTTGTTTGAAATAGTTATCCATAAAATGTTGATACCTGCCTGGTGCATTTTTATGTCCGAAAGGTAACACGTTCCATTCATAAAATCCTTGGGGTACAGTAAATGCTGTAAGTTTCTTGGATTCTTCTTCTAACTTTAAGTGGTAAAATCCCGATTTACAATCAAATTTACTAAAATAGTTATATCCTTGGATTTGTCTTATTTTTAGTATTTTGTTTGGTATTGGGTAATTATATGTCTTAGTTTTTGCATTTAGATTTCTATAATCAATAACCATTCTACTTTTTCCTCTTTTTTGTTCACTATGTTTATTTACTATAAATGCTGGACTTGTATGTTTACTATTACTTTCTTGTATATAACCTTGTTCTAGTAATTCGTCAATGTGTATTTTAAATTCATTTAGGTCTTTGAAATTGTATTTTAAGGGGTTTTCACTATACAATGGTTGTAGTTTTTCTTGAATTATTTTGACTGTATTTATTGAAAAAATAATTAATTCTATTTTATTAGTATCTTCTTTTTCATTTTCTAATTTTTGTGTTATTTTCTCACTTCCTTTTATCCAATCAGTTGTTTTTCTTTTCTTTTTTAGAACTCTTTTTGCTCTAATTTTTTGTTTACATGGTGTTGTAAACCACCAATGTATTTTAGTTATTACATGTGGGTATAGTTTATCTAAGAACGGTATTCATAGTAAAATATCTCTTGTGGGTAATTCAAAATTGTATATTTCTTCTATAGTAAGTATTTTATCCCATATTTGTATTTTTATATTTTTTGATTTGTGGGTAACTATACTTCCTTCGTTGTTAAATCCTGTTACTGGTAAGGGTGTTCTAAGTTTTTCCCATTTCTCTTCTGGTAGGCAATTATATCTACATAAATTTACTTCTGATCCCGTGTCTATCATAGGTGTGTAGTATCTATTGTAGTATCCTTCCACTATTATTTTTACTAGTATATGTATTTTCATATTTATAATATAGTTCTTTTTATTGTTACTCGTCTTATTTTCATAATGTATGATTAGTTGTTCATTATCTAAGTTGTATGGTTTAACTTTTTCTAGCCATTTTATTCCTAATATAATATTTTTATCTCCTTGGTATATTTTAAATCTTATTATCATAATTATTCCTCCTATAATTATTTCTTTTTCCGCTATTTCTTCACTAGTTATCATTCCTTTAGGTAATTCGGGGTGTAATTTTTCACTAGTTAGTATCTCAGCTAGATAAGGATCTGTCTTATGTTGAGGAGCCAGTATCTATTCTAGATAGGCAGGTCAGAAAGCTAAGGTCAAAGAACATCGCTTCGGTAAAGGTTCAGTGGCGGGGCCAACCGGTCGAGGAGGCGACTAGGGAGACCGAGCAGGATATGCGCAGCCAGTACCCTCATCTTTTCACTACTCCAGGTATGTTTTCTATGCTCGTTCGAGGACGAATGAATCTTTTAAGGGTGGGAAGATGTAGCGACCCGGCCGGCCGTTTTAGAAAAGATTACCCCCCAATCCTCAATTTAACTGTTTCCCTAAGTTCATTTCTGCTATTGTGGTTTGCCGGGAGAGTCGGTTTTGAAATTTGGAGCATTTTGGGACACTTAGTCCCTAAATGAGAGCTTTAAAGTTAGAAAATGGTCCGTAGCCGGAACAGTGTTAAGACGATCTCGGAACGGAAATCCGATGGTTCCATCAGCTCCGTTAGCTGATTTCGGGGTGGGGAGCGCGTCCGGAATGTATTTTGGAGGCCCGTAGCTCAATTAGGCTTGAAATGCCGAAGTTTGAAATTTTGGCGAATCCGAACGATAGGTGAGATTTTGATCCGGGGGTCGGAATAGAATTCCGACGATTTCTGTAGCTTCGTTATGTGATTTTGGATATGTCCGCAAATTTTCAGGTCATTCGGACGTCATTTGGTCGGGTTATTGATCGAATGTGCAATTCGGAAAGTTTTAAGAAACTTAGGCTTGAATCCGTGTGTAATTGGTGATTTTGATGTTTAGGATGGTGTTTTTATGATTGGAACAAGTTCGTATCGTGTTTTGGGGTATGTTGGTGGTTTTTGTTGGGTTCCCGGGGGCCTCGGGGTGAATCCGGACCATCATCCGGCAATTGGAAGCAAGAAATGATCTGCTGTAAATTGCAGATCACTGAGCGAAATTTTAGCCTTCGCGTTCGCGAGGGCTATGCCGCGTTCGCGTAGGCTAGGGCCGGGTGACCATCGCGTTCGCGAGGGATGGCAACGCGTTCGTGTATGAGGGAGCTGGAACGCATCGCGTTCGCGTGGAGTAAGGTTGCGATCGCGTAAGAGGAAAAGGCAGGGCATCGCGTTCGCGTGGACTGGGACGCCTTCGCGTAAAGTAAAAGTCCGGAGTCTGGGGAGAATGGTCTTCGCGGACGCGTGAAGGAATGACGCGTTCGCGATGAAGAAGAGGAAAAAGGCATCGCGTTCGCGTGAGAGGCGTCGCGAACGCGATGAAGAAAATAGGCCGGTAGTGAAGTTAAGTTCTGAACAGAACCAGTCGCGGGTTTAATACCCAAAAATGCCATTTTTGAGTTCTAGAGAGAGAAACTCACGGGAATTGCTGGGAATTCATCGGGGATTTGTCGTAGGTAAGTTTTCTGGCTTAATTATATCATTTTAACATGAAATCCTTGGTTAAATTTCTATAAATGGAAGATTAAAGGTGGGTTTGAGCCCTAGGCCTAAATTGAAGAAAAACACTGATTTGAGTGGGCAAATGAAGTCCGATTTTGGTAAATTTTATATGCCTAGACTCGTATTGATATAAGGAACCCGAATATATAATTTTTGTGATTTTTTGATAAGCCCGGAATTCGGGTTTTTGGCAACTTGTGGGTTTTGGTGTATTTTGAGTTAATTTGATTGGGTAATGCCCAATTGGCCTATTTTGATGTGATTCTATTGATTTTTATCAGATTCTGTACCTGTGGAGGCCGACATTCGCGGCAAGAGAGTTGTTTCATAGCGGTTTTGTACCGGAGTCGAGGTAAGTGGCTTGTCTAACCTCGTGTGGGGGAACTTTCACCCCTAGGATATTATGTGATAGTTTAAATGTCGTGTACGCGAGGTGACGGGCGTGTACATGCGCTGGTTGTTGAACACATACTTTATTTAAAATGTTCGACGAGTGATATTCCTGCTTTTAGTTGTTAATTGGATATTCTTACCCGGTAGTAGTTAGAAAAGCATGATTAGGTAGTATTTAACGGTCTAGTTGCCTAATTGTCTTACTTGAATTTCTTGATAATTATTGGCACTATTTATCGGTGAAGTTATAGTTAGCATAATATATTCTCCCTGTGTATTCCTTTACTTGCTGTGGTTGTGGACTGCGGGTTCAATTCCCGTAGATCCCAGGGATGTGGGTTCGATTCCCAGAGACCCGGAGTGGTATTGTTGCGGACTGCGGGTTCGATTCCCGAAGATCCTGAGATTAATTGAAATGTGGACGGCGGGTTCGATTCCTGGAGATCCTGAGATTTATTGAAGTGTGGACTGCGGGTTCGATTCCCGAAGATCCTGAGATTTATTGAGATGTGGACTGCGGGTTCGATTCCCGGAGATCCTGAGATTTACTGTGACATGGGCTGCGGGTTCGATTCCCGGAGACCCATGGGTACTGTCAATGGGACTGTGGGTTCAATTCCCACAGGTCCAGGACTTGTTTTATTGAGTTGGTTACTTGTTGTTAGCTTAATTGTAGACGGTTGCAGTAATCATCTTATTGTTGTTATTTCGGAAATTATTATCATTTAAACTGCTTATTATTGTTATCATCATTTTTGTAATTGTTTTCTCTTAGTAGGGCCCCGACCTTCCTCGTCACTACTCCATCGAGGTTAGGCTTGGCACTTACTGAGTACCGCCGTGGTGTAGTCATGCTACTCTTCTGCACACTTTTGTTGTGCAGATCCAGGTACATCAGAGCATGCTCGTGCTAGGTGATTCCGCAGCTTTCCGGGAGACCTCGAGGTATGATATCTGCTATGTCCGCGGATCCGGAGGCTTTCCTTCTATTCTAGTAGCACTAGTTGGCATTTTTCCTTCATTTCGTTGATAGATACTCTTTACACATAGAGCCACAATTGTATATTCTCTTTCAGTCTGTGTTACCGTGGGATTCCGGATCTTGGTAGTGTTTTATTCATTGTGTTAACGGATGTATGTGCCAAGCGGCACGGATTACATATCTTTTATGCTATTTTTCCGCTGTTTCTTATTTAAGTGTTCATAGCTTGTATACTCCACGTGTTAGGCTTACCTAGTCGTGGGAACTGGGTGCCATCACGACATGTTCACGATTGGTGAACTAGGGTCGTGACACCTTTCTTCGCGTTCGCGTCCATATGATCGTGTTCGTGTACAACAACCTGGACCCCAGCCTTTTTCCTCTACGCGTTCGCGTGAGGGCTCCCGCGTTCTCGGAGCCTGGCCTGCCTCTTCTACGCGTTCGCGTAAGGCACAACGCGTTCGTGTAAGCCAAATTGTAAGCCCCCAGATTTACGTCTACGCGTTCGCGACTGTGTCCACGCGAACGCGATGCCCATTTATGTCCAACCCTTCGCGAACGCGACACTGTGCACGCGAACGCGAAGGGCAAATTTTCGCTCAGTGAATTAATACCCAAAACAGAACACTTACGGGATTTTATCCCATTTTCACAAAACCCTCTCTTCTCCACAGCTTCTTGGGCGATTCTTGAGCAATCCTTCTTCATACTTCTTGGGTAAGTGATTCTTAACTCTTTATCTTCATTTTCCATCAATATTATTTGAATTCCTAAGCCTAAATAGGTGTAAATGGGTAGAAAAATTTAGAATTTAGTATAGTAAGGGTTTTCAAAGAATTTGCGATCTAGACCTCGTTTTGGAGTTGAACTTTAGAACAAATTGTATATTTGAACTCATGGGTGATTGGGTGAACTTATTTTGGTTCGAAACTTGAGTTTCAATTATGTGGGCCCGGGGTCGATTTTTACTATTCCGGGCAGAATGTTGTAAAAATCATATTTAGCAATATGAACTAGTCTGTTAAGTAGAATTGATGATGTTAGATCAATTGTGTATAGATACGATTGGATTGGAGCCAAATTCGAAAGGAAAAGGCATTGCTACGGATTGAATCGTTCGTAAACTTTCGAGGTAAGTGTTTTTCTATCCTAGCTTGAAGGAATAGGAATTTAGTTATGTATGAGTTGTTGATTAAGAGTTATTGGTGTCATACCGGTAATGGAGATAAATTGTTGAATTATTATCAATTATTGGTTCAAAACCGGTAATTATAAATATTGTTAATGCAGAGATTATTGGTTAAATGTCGGTAATATATATATAATTATGAATTGGGATCGTGTGGCGCGCCGACCACTTATATGATAAGAAATGGGATCGTGTGGCACGTCGTCCACAAAGTGATTTAAATCTTGGCATTGGCCATAGTTGCCGGTAACCTATTGATATATTTGGGAGCGGGTGGTACGCCTACCACAAGGTATAATTTATTGATATAATTGGGAGCGGGTGGTACGCCTACCACAAGGTATAACTTATTGTTACTTTTGGGAGCGGGTGGTACGCCTACCACAAGATATGAAATGAAAAATGAATTGAGACATGAAAGTAAGATTTATTCCGTTGACTAGATTACTCTGGATATTATGAGTTATTGACTATTATTTCAGAGCAGAGTCTTTCCTTATAAACATTTGTATATGTATATATATATTTCAACTGTACAGGTTTATGTGGGTGACTGGTGTAACGACCCGGCCGGTCGTTTTAGAAAATTATGCCCTAATCCACAATTTAACTGTTCCCCTAAGTTCATTTCTGCTATTGTGGTTTGCCGGGAGAGTCGGTACTGAGATTTGGAGCATTTTGGGACACTTAGTCCCTAAACGAGAGCTTTAAAGTTAGAAAATGGTCCGTAGCCGAATAGTATTAAGACGACCTCGGAACGGAAATCCGATGGTTCCATTAGCCCCATTAGGTGATTTCGGGGTTGGATGCGTGTTCGGAAAGTATTTTGGAGGTCCGTAGCTCAATTAGGCTTGAAATGCCGAAGTTTGAAATTTTGGCGAATCCGAACGATGGGTGAGATTTTGATCTGGGGGTCGGTATGGAATTCTGACAATTTCTGTAGCTTCGTATGTGATTTTGGATATGTCCACAAATTTTTAGGTCATTCGGACGTCGTTTGGTCGGGTTTTAGATCGAGTGTGCAATTCGGAAAGTTTTAAGAAATTTAGGCTTGAATTCGATGTGAATTATGGGTTTTGATGTTGTTAGACGTGTTTTTATGATTGGAATAAGTTCGTATCGTGTTTTGGAGTATGTTGGTGGTTTTCGTTGGGGTCCCGGGAGCCTCGGAATGAATTCGGGGGTCCAAACGGACCAATTTGTGCCAAAAGGCACTGCTGCCTCTGCTGCAATAATTGCAGAGTAATTTTGTTCTCCGCGATCGCGGAGATGCCCATGCGATCGCGTAAGGGAAAAACCCTGAGCTCTGCGATCGCGAAGAAAGGCGTGCGATCGCGTAAGTCTGGGAGAGTAAGCATCGCGATCGCGTGAGGTAGTATGCGATCGCGTAGGGTAGTTTGGGGAGCCGGACGAGTTTGTTCTTCGCGATTGCGTTAGTGTCATTGCGATCGCGTAGGGTCGCTGAGTTGTTCACTGCGATCGCATCCAGGACCACGCGATCGCGTAGAGGAAAAATAGGCCACCCATATTTTGTGAATCGTGATCGCAAGCCCATTGCTGCGATCGTGTAGAGTAAATTGGCCTGGCAGTGACTTTAAGTCCAGAACATTTCAGTCGCGGCCTAACACACCAAAACCGCCATTGTTGAGCTCCAAGAGAGGGAATTGAATGGGAAACGCTGGGATATAATCGGGAAATCATCGGGGGTAAGTTTCTTGACCTTAATTCGTTGGTTTATCATGAAATCTGTGATTATTTTACCGAAAATGAAAGATTAAAGGTGGGGTTGAGCCCTAGGCCTAAATTTTAGAAAACCTTTGATTTGAATGGACAAACGAAGTCCAATTTCAATAAATTTTATATGCACGGACTCGTATTGAGATAAGGAACCCGAATATATAACTTTCGTGATTTTTCTATAAGCGTACCGAAAGTCGGGTTTTGGCAACTTGTGGGTTTTGGTGTATTTTGAGTTGTTTTGATTGGGTAATGCCCAATTGGCCTATTTTGATGTGATTCTATTGATTTTTATCAGATACTACACCTGTGGAGGCTGACATTCACGGCAAGAGGGTTATTTCTTAGCGGTTTTGTACCGGAATTGAGGTAAGTGGCTTGTCTAACCTCGTGTGGGGGAACTTCCACCCCTAGGATTTTTATGTGATAGTTTAAATGCCTTGTACGTGAGGTGACAAGCGTGTACATGCGCTGGTTGTTGAACACATACTTTATCTAAAATGCCTAATTTGTCATATCCCTGTTTTTAGCTGATTAATTCGATATTCTTACCCGATAGTAGTTAGAAAAGCATGATTTGGTAGTATTTTACTGACTAGTTGCCCAATTGCTTTACTTGAGCTTCTTGATAGTTGTTGGCACTATTTTCGGTGAAGTTCTAGTTAAGCATATTATATTCTTTCTGCATACTCCTTTATTTGTTGTGTTTGTGGACTGCGGGTTCAATTCCCGGAGATCCCAGGGTTGTGGGTTCGATTCCCAGAGACCCGGAGTGATATTGAGATGTGAACTGCGGGTTCGATTCCCGGAGATCTTGAGATTTATTGAGATGTGGACTGCCGGTTCGATTCCCGGAGATCCTGAGATTTATTGAGATGTGGACTGCGGGTTCGATTCCCGGAGATCCTGAGATTTATTGAGATGTGGGTTGCGGGTTCGATTCCCGGAGATCCTGAGATTTATTGAGATGTGGACTGCGGGTTCGATTCCCGGAGATCCTGGGATTTACTGAGACATGGGCCGCGGGTTCGATTCCCGCAGACCCATGGGTACTGTCAATGGGACTGTGGGTTCAATTCCCACAGGTCCTGGACTTGTTTTATTGAGTTTGTTACTTGTTGTTAGCTTAATTGTAGACGGTTGCAGTAATCATTTTATTATTGTTATTTCGGAATTATTATCATTTAAACTGCTTATTATTGTTATCATCGTTATATTTTATTTTCTCAGTAGGGCCCTGACCTTCCTCGTCACTACTCCATCGAGGTTAGTCTTGGCACTTACTGAGTACCGCCGTGGTGTACTCATGCTACTCTTCTGCACACTTTTGTTGTGCAGATCCAGGTACATCAGGACAGGCTCGTACTAGGTGATTCCGCAGCCTTTTGGGAGACCTCGAGGTATGATCTGCTACGTCCGCGGATCCGGAGGCTTTCCTTCTATTCTGATAGTATTAGTTGACATTTTCCTTCATTTCGTTGTTAGATACTCTTTACACATAGAGCCACAGTTGTATATTCTCTTTTAGTCCGTGTTACCCGTGGGATTCCGGATCTTGGTAGTGTTTTATACAGTGTGTTGACGGATGTATGTGCCAAGCGGCACGGATTACATATCTTTTTATGCTATTTTTCCGCTGTTTCTTATTTAAGTGTTCATAGCTTGTATATTCTGCAACGTGTTAGGCTTACCTAGTCGTGGGGACTGGGTGCCATCACGACATGTTCACAATTGGTGAACTAGGGTCGTGTCAAGTTGGTATCAGAGCTCTAGGTTCATAGGAGTCACGGGACACGGACCGGTTACTTAGAGTCTCGCTGATCAATACGGAGACGTCTGTATTTATCTACGAGGGGCTATGTAACTGTTTAGGAAACTCTTCATTTCTGTTGGATTCCTTGTCGTGCAACATTTTGGCATCAAATCTAAACTATTGCTTTTTATTCTCTCACAGATGGTGAGGACACGAAC